>CM068367.1:683225029-683505029 GCA_034769895.1 Magicicada septendecula | reverse complement strand
AAGTCTTTTTCCTATTGTGAAAGGAGTTTCTAATAGACTATCCAAGACACGTTTTCGCTCCATATCAGACAAGTTTACTTTATAACCAGTAAACGCTATTTAACTGATCGTATATTTTAATGAATGCTAGCAACTACATTGCTCTCCGAAAACAATCGAGCTTGATATCAGTAAGAAAAGACGTAAAAATCATTAGTAACAAATAATATTAACATATACTTGTAAACAAATATATGCTGTTATTTAGTTGATTATATAAATGAACAGGAACAGTATTGTTAACAGGGCTGTAATCTGATGCATGAAAAAAAAGGCGCTGTTATCAAATTGGCTCTGGCTATCATTAACGCAGTCAGTTAGAATACAGAGGCCCTACCTATTGAGAAAGTAAGTTGGGATAAAAATAAATACCCTTATGATAAGGTATTCGCGCGGTAGCTATAAAACACTGTATTATCTCTCAGTATCACAAGTTAATGCCGACAAGAACGATAGTTTTGTGTTAAAAAACCATCAAGATTTCGTGCTAATGTATTTACGTATAACATAATTCGACTACAGTAATTACGCTAATGTTCACATAATGGTACAGCTGCGCGTTAGACCTTCCCGTCAATACACTGATTGAGTCTCTATAAAATTTGCATCACCATCTGTTTGAAGACCGTTTCACATATAAGTAGTTTCCTAGTTTACTGACGCGTCTAGTTCTATGAGAACAGACTGCTGCTATTTGTTACGGGAAGTGCCTATGCCCAACACAGTAAAACTGGATTCAACCTCCTTTTCTACAAAGCAGGAAATACTAATCTCTAATTTTCTGCTCGATTAAATTAAGATCTCTTATATCAGCTTTACAACACTTCCAGTTGAATGTTGTAAACACGTATAGGAATCGGATAATTCCTTTAATCGTTTAAACAAAATCGTAGAATTATTCGAGAACATTAATTTCTCTTAAATTAATTGCCTGAATGTAAAGCGGTAACCACATATAATTGATTACTACTTCCACTACGAATATGTTAACACATTGTACACGAATATTGTGAATTCAAGAAAAACTATAATGTATACATCGCTTAACGTTTTATTGCATATTCGATTTAAGAATTTTTTATTCAAAGTATACGATAAATTCAGTATCATTTCATCTCCATAACTTCAACTTCAACTGAGGAAGTCAGGACTTGACTGGAAAGTTAGAAGGGTAATCTTCAATATTTATAGGTTGCAAAGTACTGAAATAGACATAAATGGATGTAAAAAGGAAGCAATAATAAGAAGAGGGGTAAGACAAGGTTGCCCACTGTCACCGTACTTGTTTAATTTGTTTATAGAAGATGTTGTAACTCAGATGAAAAGGAGTTCTAGGGGAATTAAAATAAATGGGGAACAGATACACAGTATTCGCTTCGCAGATGATATTGTACTGATGGCTGACTCAGAAAAGGATATGACCCGAATGTTAGGTACGTTTAACAAAATTCTTCACGCTTGGAGATTGAGGATAAATGTTAAGAAAACTAAAATAATGGTTGTAAGTAAAAAAAGAGAAGACATTATTAAATCAACCATTATGTTGAACAACACAATATTGGAGCACGTTACTGAATTTTGTTACCTGGGTAGCATAGTTACAAGTGGGAATAACCACTTCTTGTCTGTCTTGTCTGGCAGAGATTAAGAGGAGAGTAGCTCTGGCAAAACAAGCATTCCAGAGCAAAAGGAACTTATTAACAAGCAACCATATTAGTATTGAAATAAGGAAAAAGTTTGTTAAGGTATTTGTATGGAGTGTTTTAACTTACGGGTGTGAATCATGGACCTTAGGGAAGGTGGAGAGTGACAGACTTCAGGCACTGGAGATGTGGATTTGGCGGAGAATGACAAAAACTAGTTGGACAGATAGGAAGACGAATGAATAGAGGAAATAAAATGAGAATAGAACACTGCTTAGGAGTATAGAGGTGAGGAAGATTAAGTTGATAGGGCATGTGATCAGACATAGTGCTTTTTTAACTAACATCTTTGAGGGCAAAGTAGTGGGGAAGAAGCCCAAAGGAAGACCAAGAACTGCATACTTCCGCAGCACAATGAATGTCATGAATAGTGGGTCCTATGAAGAAATGAAGAATATCGCAAGGGACGTGGCTACAGCGACAAGGCATTGCCTTCAGGAGTTAAAAAAAAACTTCAACTTCCTGCAACCTTCAGCGTGTTTCACGTGTCGCCGTGGCATGTTTTTATTATATAACCTTTTGTTATCATGTTTACGTACGCACACATCTACACTACGTAAAACAAGTTTCATTTCCTTGACCCGTGTCGTAAGCGTCAAAAATGTGTCCTTAGTGATTGCATCTAACAGAGTTCATAAGGAAGTAAATTCAATTAGTCACGCCATCTTTTGTTTCTTATCACGTACCTTCACCAATTCCACTTTTTCTTTATATTTTTATACTTTATTTTTTTAACATGAGAAATTTAAATCTATCTAACAGCGATTAAAGAAAAATTATTGATTTCTTCCTGGTACCATACCGCTGCTTTGTCGCCTGTATTTTGTCTTTTCTACCCCATACATATAAATGCAAATATCCGCACGATCATACTTATCTGCAAATTTTTATATCTGATCATACTTATATGTGTATAATTTTTTATATAATTGTGATAGGAATTACCTATCTTCTTCACTTCTTCCTGTGACGTCATTGATAGAAGGGGTTTTTTTATGCGGAACGTAATCTGTCGTATCGCACAATCTTTCAGCGGAGGGGCGAACAGGACTTTTGTTAATCTCTTGATTTTTAGTCTGTTTTATTATTTTGTCAGCTGTATGCGCTAATGTAGTAGTAACTTTTTTAAATATACAATCTAGTTTATTACACAAAATTTGCGTATACGTTTGAAATATGAAATACGGAGAAATCAATTCAGTCAATAAGTATTTTCTAAACAATGTTTCAATAACGCATATTTTTACTGTGTTATCACCGTTTACTATAATGGGATTGATTTCAGGATGCTATCACATCTCGTTTTTCAACCACTTTAAAGCCAGTAATGTTGATCAGTCTTAAACTTGTGTTTTTTCTTTTGTATGAAGCCGACTCGATAGGACCCCCCTCCCCCAGTCAAAAAGTCAAATTCTAGATACTCCACTGCTACCTTTCCCTATTCTGAGACATTTGACAAGATCTCCCCGATTTGCGCGTCCTGCTGGTATACTGTTTGGTGTAACAGTACGCACCGAGGGGGGTTTAGAGACTAAAAAACCCTCCGAGGACCAAACAAAAACAAAATGTCAAGAATTAGAAAAAGTGATAGTTAAAAGCCAGTCATATCAGTTGAATTAAGCAACTAACTTGTGTGCGAATACGAACATTACTATTTGCGATACGCTTCGGAGTACGAAATCGCTTCGTGTAAAAATATTGTAGTTTGAATGTTTGACCCAAATTTGCATTGTAGTTGTGAGTAAAGAGAGTAGTAGAAACGTTGTAGCCTTCGAGTGTTTATTCGGCTCGCAATGAATCCAACTCGATTTACGAAATTCATAGTGATGTAATTTATTCCATAGTAACTTAAAAAAATTATATGTCAAACGGTTTTGAAATGTTTGTTTTTCGGGGCGTGTAGAGCCCATTTTATGAAAACCTTTTCTTTATTTCTGGGGCAAAACGAGAAGGCCGATTTAATGTCGTTTAGGCCTACTGAAAAATATTTAGAGACACCTACTCACTAAGGTGAATTTTAAAAACGTTCATGCAAAAACAGATAAAACTATCAGTGTCTGCGGAAAGTGGGAAAACAATGTGTGCCAGTTTCCTTGTTATCTTGTGATGTCATTTTTATTGTTTCATGACTTTGCTAAATTTTACGTAGGATACCTACTTATATATAACTCTTACGTAAACACTTTGCTTCTTGACTACAAAAGAATAGCAAAAATGTCGGACTCGTTTTATTTTAACTTTCCTAGTTTTGTCTAAACATCCCCAAAATGCAATCCTGACTGCGAAATTGATTATAAAACAAACCTATATTAGCATCATCATCATCATCATCGTTTCTGCCCATTTGGTCCTGAATACCGATGTTTCCAAATGCTCTTGTCACTAACATGTTTTTTAATCCTCTCTCAGCATCATCTATCATCGTTAATACCTCTGCATTTTGGTACAAAATAATCCATGACAAAAGTTTTAATTAAGTATTCCCGCGATTAAAATTTCAGCATTTTATGCAGTACAACAAAATAGTTGATATTTCCGTTGTGAATTAACTGACACAGTGTACAACCACTAAGTACAACCTCAATAACCACTACGTTTATACCGTTTTCCCGTTGCAGTCTACACTTTGATTTAAGATTTTTAAATTAAACATATACGATAAGTGCGTTATCATTTTATCTCCATAATTTCAACTTCCTGCAACCTTCAACGTGAGAACGCGTACGCTTCTGACTTTCTGCGTGAATGTATAAACGTTATGAATCCTTCAAAGTGTTAAGAATCCTTAAAGCAGTAGAAGGTGAGATTTACTGTACTTTAAATATAGACAAAATAATCCGTTTCAAAGCTACCGGTCAGACCGAAGTGTGGGCGCTAACTAGGGCGCTGTCAACCACCTGACGCAGCCGCTATAGTAGCCTACATGTTAACGACAAGCATTCAGTGAAACCATTTCCTTTCAGATCGTTGCTTTTACTAACATACTGTTCAAAGTGCCCAATTATTTTTTCACTTTTTTAAGGGTTCCAAATCTCGTTTTTCAATTATGCAACATCATCACGTATCTTCTACGTTTCACTTTCAGAACATTTAAGATCATTTAAATTTTATGATTTTAGTATTAATAACATTTTTACAGGGTTTTGTATAAACAGGAATAATTGTTGTTTTGTTGAGGAACAACAAATTGCTTCCTTTCGTTTATGTAAGTTGTAAAAAAAATATTGTTTATTTGTATTAATGTTTGGTTTATAATGTGTCTGCTACATTAAATAAACAATTAAAAAACTTTAACTGCACTCAGCGTTTATTTCTTTCATTAAGTACGTAACCATTTTAAGTCGTCACAAAACTAATTTGAGTTTGCTTGTGTAATATTTGGACTTATAACCATACATACTTAAAAGTCCTATGTGGAACAGAGAAAAGTTTACAATAACACTGAATTGTCTTGTCTCTGAAAAAAGGTTCTTTTAAGAATTCTAAAGAATTTAGTTTTTTCAATATTTAAAGATAATAATTACCCTAACAATTAAGGTTTATAGGTTTTCACATTTGCTTGCTTTACTCCAGAATATTTAGAACATACTGATTCATAAAGACAGACTGTAATTAAATAAAAATTTTGATTAAAGCTGCCCTATAACTGTATAGACTGTAACTACAAGTTACGCAGGTTTACGAAAGTGACAATAATTATTGTTATTCATAAACAATTCTCGAATTATTAGTGTGTCCTGGCGGAGACTGAGAAAGGGAAAACGCTAACGACGCACAATTTGAAACGTTAATTTAAACTTTTATTTATAAATTCCTCTAATGTGAAGGTTATTTTTCTAGCACATAAAATTATCGTACAGTACATACGTAAGACCACACAGACGTAAACAGTTCAAGGGCATTGGTTTTCCGCACCATAGATCAATGAATCTTATCCTGTTTCTTAAGAAATAAAGACATTGATAATGGAGACTTTGTGTGCTACTCGAGGTAAGTTGCTATTTTTAGTAAAGAATCAGTAAAAATTAGTAACTATTATTTCTTTCCTTCCGCAAAATATTACTACTTTTTTATGACGTACACCCTCAACTCTCAATTCATTTTTGTAGTAATGTTTTATGAACCATACTTTTTCGAACCTTCAGTGATTTCCTGTTATTGAAAAGTCTTTATGGTATTTTAAAGCTTGATAGTTGGAGGTTTTGTATATAAACTGGACCTTTGGAGCAAAAATTTTGATTTTATATTTATTTATCGGTATTTTACATTTTTTAGTTAAATATACTTCTTTAAGTATAAAATCACAGTTTGACAGTTACAAGTTTTTGTTTCCGAGTACGTGTTGATAACGTTGAAAGAATTGTAGGACTTATATTATGTAGGACATTTATGGTTATCCCAAAAGACGTGATGTAAGTCAGCCTCATAGATACACTACGGGAATGAGAAAGAAGGAATTTCAAGAACTGAATTCTTTCTTAAGTTCTCATGGAACTTAAATTCCGACGTAACAGAGTCTTTAGAAAATGCCTATACCTATACACCTTGAGTCGGATGTGCCCCAGCTGGCTATTCGTGATGTATCGGCAAGAAAACGTTCCAATATTTAGAAGTAAAAGGCTCTTCGAAAGCTTCTATAAATCGTAAATAAAGTTTTTATGACAATAATACTGGACTATATTTTACTTAATGACAACAAAACATGTCTATTTTCATTTCAATGTTTACATACCGTACCTAATAATGTAATTATGTATAAACAAATTTTTGATAACGCGAGCTGTTTCTGGTCCCATCCAAATCGAATTATCGGGACTCTATTTTACTTTTATTCTTCATACGAAAATTCAAATACGCTCTGGAGCATTCTCCTACATTACCAAGGGACCTTCAGTATTCCTAAATAAAAATGTCTTTTGTTCGTGGTGCTTATAAAACGTGGTGCTTAATTTGTAAAAGAAAGAATTAAGTTTCTATTTAAAAAGTGCCTCTACCTCCACCTCGTGCGAAATAAGTGTGGACCATGTTACTTTACGTTTGAACGAGAGAAGCGAGTTCTCAGTTTTAACTCGACCGTTTGACGTTTGTCTGTCTGTGTATCTGTTTTGGGTGTGCCTCACGATAAATAGTGAGCGAGTTCTCAGTTTTAACTCGACCGTTTGACGTTTGTCTGTCTGTGTATCTGTTTTGGGTGTGCCTCACGATAAATAGTGAGCGAGTTCTCAGTTTTAATTCGACCGTTTGACGTTTGTCTGTCTGTGTATCTGTTTTAGGTGTTTCTCACGATAAATAGTGAGCGAGTTCTCAGTTTTAACTCGACCGTTTGACGTTTGTCTGTCTGTGTATCTGTTTTGGGTGTTTCTCACGATAACTTTTGTACGCCTCAACCGAGTTTCGTAAAAGTTGGCAAGCGTGTCCATACTTTTACCCTACTCGTTCAAAATAGTGAGCGAGTTCTGCAGCTTAGGGAGCATACGAGTACATGTTACGTATCAACTGTAATGTTCGGTTTGTAAAACGTTTGGTGGACAGGTAAAACTCTAAGTAAAAACTAAAAATACGCCACATAAAACAATAGACATTACACTACCCTTGTCAACACAGTACCTGTATTATGTTTAATTTCCGTCTACTTGTCAATTTAAAATGATGAAAACATACGAATAGGGGTGTTCTCCGACAGAGTCGCATGGAAAGTTTAAAACAAACTGAACGTGAACAGTTCCGTCACGGTAGATCCTCTTGTGTGAATACGCTTTACACTTTTGTTCACTGACGTTTCCAAGTTTCACTCACACAGAGAAATAATTGCCCGAATTTCCCTTCTTATCTGACGGCTAGTGCATGGGCATGGTGACCTGTTGGTCGTCATTAAGCAACGGTTTCGGATAATTATGCATGCTTGCGAATACAGTAGTTACGATTACGACGATCTGCGCTGCACGTAGGGCAGTAATCTCAGTGAAAGTAAACAACAAACACGATTCTGTTTATGATATTTTTACTGCCTGCACAGATCAACGATCCTTATCCTGTACCTGCATTGGTAATGATGGACATTTTATGCACCACGAGGTAAGCTTCGCATATTGAATAGCAAATCGGTAATATAGTATTGATTTAATTGTAATTAATAACTATGTTATTCTTCTTATATTAAAACTAGTGAATTGCTTGTTTACAAGTAAATAATTGTAAAAAATAGTGAATTACTTGTTTACAGACTTTTTGTGAAACTTGTTCTTACGAGTTATAACTTTGTGTGTTTTCACCAATAAAGAAAACATTGACGTTTCAATCAATGGCTCTAAGATTGATCACAAAGGTACCGTGGTATGTCAGGAAAGATAACACGGTACTTCCTGTACCGTGGTACAGGAAGGAAAATGCATCTATGCTAGAGATACAGCATGTGCTGAGCGGGGCATAGGCTGGAAATAAATCTAAAACCGAAACCGTTAGCAGAATTTATGACACCACTTCAAGAGCAGAAACTGGTATTTCAAATGCCAGCTTCAAGTCTTGGACTGAACAACAGACAGGAGATGTATCGCTGGATACTAGACAATATTGTGAATATCGTGTTATGTTACGTGTTGCTGAATATCATTTTATGATAACTTTCAAGAAAATATACAATAAAAAAAATATGAATCCAATTCTTGATGCTCTTTTTTTCCCTCTTCCTCTACTACTACTACTACTACTACTACTACTACTACTACTACTACTACTACTACTACTACTACTACTACTACTACTACTACTATATTATTATTGCGTGTTTTATTAAAGAATATGACTTCAGTTTACATATAGGTCTAAATGTATCACTATTGCTTTAAAAATTTTAATTTGCCTTTTTTTTGAGTTGTGATTCAACTGCTCGACAAGATATTTTTATATTTCTACTTTGGACTATTGTCTAGTTTCACCTAATCTTGAAAACATAAGAATTTCTAATAACGCTAGCAAGTACTTATTTGCTAGTAAGTAATAGGAGACGAGTAATGCGTAAAACAATAATTGCATGCATTTACGCAGTTTAAAAGTTTTTAGGGATTTGTTGTTTAAGTTTATCCTCCGGCATATCAAAGTAAGGTAACTGTGATTTTAGTTACTTTGCGCTAAACCTGTAAACTTCGGTAGTTACAATTTAAAATTAACGTTTTAGTACTTCTTTGCATCTGATCTCGGAAATCAATAAACAAGCAAATCAATTAAAACAACGATGCTTCGGGCTTGTCACGGACTAATCTTTGTGGTAATTTAATAACACAAAAACTATAACGATTTCACCGTATAAATACAAGTGAGAGAATTTTGAAGAATGCATTGCTCCTTTGTGACGTTTCTGTAATCAGTACCGTAAGTAGTCATTTATAAGCGTGAAATTTTTATTATCCTGTTTTACTCTAAAAAAAAATATATATATATATATATATAACTTTAGATTATTTATTACTTTAGGACTGAACTCCTAACCTACATGAGTAGTACAAAACGTAGTCACTATTATTATTATTATTATTATTATTATTATTATTATTATCTTGGATATATATTATCGCACAACCTTAAAATCGTGCAACTGTGTTTGCCTGTAAACACATGTGTTTAACTGTACGAATTTAAAGCTTTTAGAACTTAACTATTCAATTACAAATAAAAATAGTTAAGTAGAATTGTTTATATTTATTAAAAAGTTTTCATTTTATTTGTTATCCAGAATTTTCTTTATAAAATGTATTATTACAGTAGACTATCGTAAAATAATGGTTAATTGTCTCTTGACGACCCTTTTTGTATCTCAACAGGTCAATTTGTCATTTTCTTTTGAGCCTCATGTTATCTTCTATTTCCAGTAACTAAAAATATTTATCAGAAGTATTTGTACGGAATAATTCTTATTAAGTTAAACCTTGAACTATATTTTACGTTAAAAATAATAATATTATCTATTTTAATTCAGACAACTGGTATTAATGTTGCCTTGAATAGGCCTAATAATTAAATTACAGTAACAAATTTTAATAATTATGTAACACAGACATGGGCATATTTATTTAAGAAATATTTCTAATTTTGCAATCGTTTTCGAAATATTTAAAAACTATATATTAAATTTATAATAAGAACGTAAATAATTAATACTTTTGCGTTGCTAATATGCCAGTGCGTAGAGCCACCAATCGAAACGGTGGGTCTGAAACAGGCTTACACAAGTCCCGCTAATCGAAACGGTGGGTCTGAAACAGACTTACACAAGTCCCGCTAATCGAAACGGTGGGTCTGAAACAGACTTACACAAGTCCCGCTAATCGAAACGGTGGGTCTGAAACAGACTGGAACCTTTAAAACGTCTAAAACGAATGCAGAAGAGAATCTGACCATAAATAAGACTGAGTAAAACGCTTCTGTCGAAATTTGTAAATTCAGTATGAATAAAAAGAGATGTAATGTAGGCACAAAGAAAGTACCGTTCTCAGTATGAGTGGGTCGTAAAATCGTTTCCATGAGATTTGTTTACATAAGCTGAACCCAACTACAAAATGTTCCCTATAGTAATTGCAACTTATTGAGGCCAAGGAAGAGAAATGTTCTGTATACGAACTCTCAAGTTTTATATTATGTCACAGTATCACAATATTGAGAATAATGTTTCCGACTTCAAAGCTGCAGAATAAATTTTAGAATAATGTTAAAACTTTAAAATTAATCGATGTTATCAAATTCTAATAAGCCTTCAATCGACATAACCAAATTTATTTACATAACCATTATAGGCATAATTTAAAGATCGATGGAATAATTAATTTCTTCTTAAGTGGAGTCTTATTTTTTTTTATCTCGCCCTTTAAAGAAAAGCACACACACCTATAAACGAAACTGTTTGTCATCAGTTACGGAAGAATTGCGTATCGAGTTCAAAAATCTCCTATAAACTTTTCATAATAAAATACTATGCAACATGCAGTACAATGCACGAATCTTATTGCATTGTAGAAGTTAACCGATCTTGACCATACTTTTAGTAAGTAATATTATATTAAAAATCGAGAAAAGGAAATGAACTCAATTAAAAAAGATATATATAGATTATTGTATTACATGCGTATATTGTTGTGTGTATATACAAACTGTTTCACAAAGAAATGGATAAGAGAGAGAGAGAGAGAGAGAGAGAGAGAGAGAGAGAGAGAGAGAGAGAGAGAGAGAGAGACAGACAGACAGAACACTATGTTGGTTTGCGTATATACGTACGTTGTACAATAAAATATGTTGTTGGATATATCGAGTTTCATTTAAGGTTTTAGACTGAATTTAAATAAATTACAAAATGGTAATAGCTTAGTCACATTTTTATTTTGCAATGATAAGCTTTTATTGTCAGTTTTGTTTTGTCCTCTACAGGCCATTTACAGAATTCACAGAATTTTTGTTATGTTTTTATTTTATATATGAGAATATAACGATGGCTGTGAAAACGACAAAACAAAAATATGTCAAAAACTGTCCGTATAAACAGCAGCTCTTGCAGGTTAAAGAAAAAAATCCAAACATGAGAAACGGATCACATAACAGAAAACGAAAATGAATTTATTGCGAAGTTGAGTGTATAAAATACGCAGCATAAAAAGCTTTAGATAGATAAGAGAATCATTAAGCCCCAACAGTGGGATAAGGACATCGTGAGACAGATAGAGAACAAAAAAGAATCACACATCAGAAGACTGCGACAGAGAGCTACACGAGGAATATCGCAAATATAACAGAGAGATTTAGAATCACATAGTTAGTAGAAGAACAGTATTTGGGAGGAGAAAAGTAAGTGTATTCTCCAATATTTAAAAGGGTGCCCAGGAACGCGGAAGCATGTGTACCATGGTTCCTCATAACGGAATGTGAGGAAGAATCGAAAGAATGCTTAGTAGTATTCCAACTGAAAGTAGAAGAGTATTTCAACTTGTTGGGAACGAAAGTAGAAGAGTCTTCCTAGAGGAAAAGAGGCAAATATTTTTATGAACGGAGTCCCTGAAATAGAATCAGGGAAAAAGATATGCTTAAGTACATCAGAGAATGAGGAAATTTAAAATTTTTAGTCAAAGAAAGTTCTTGACATAAGGGAATTATATACAGAATTACTGTGAACTAGGCTAATTTTCTTTATGCTTGCTAAGCTCTCTGAGGAATGTATAAACGATAAAGACTTACCGACGTACTGACGGACACCATATGTAACACATATATACAAAAAATGGGAATAATGGGAACAGAATCAACCCCAACAACTATCGAGAAACTGTGGAGATATGTACTATGGTGAATGTACTCTACACTAACATGACTCATAACTTAGTAGGTGATAGAAGATGAGCATCTTGAAGAACAAGCGTGTTTTGGATCGGGACGCTCTACTGCAGATAACATATTCACAACCCAGATACCATACCATAGACATAGACAATTCCACATAACGTTAATTGACCTTGTCAATAGTTATAATAGCATTCCAACGCCATAACTGCGGAAAGTATTGAGAAAATTACATATAGCATTTCCTTGAGACAGCCTATACAAAATTTATAAAAACAAGCTGTTAGTATAAAAACAGTACTGCACTGTGAATGGCCATGACAAATGATATGGTCTATTGTTTGCACTTTTAAAAATTTATTTGCACAAGACCTAGGAAAATGGAGCAAGAAATGGGATACATATAGGAATCAGAAGTTACACACCAGTAATTTATGTTTCTGCGACAATGAGAAAGTAATAACATGGGTCCAGCGTGACCGCAGTTAGCATGATAAGAAATTTCAAAGAAGAATAAAGGACTTGTCAAGAGAACCTGAGGCTGGGAAGTTATGTTTTGAAATGAATAAATATCTATGCATTACACTAAAGAAGCAAGGTACAATAATGATGAAATAAGGGAGAAAATAAACATATGGAGACGAAGTATGGTTACGACAAATAGAATCAGGAGCACATTGATGGCGACAGAAAAGAAAATAATTTTCTACTACGCAGCTGTCATATACGTAGGATAGTAGCCCGGCTTGAGGAAAAGTTATATAATACACACACACACACACAAACTAGAGGCGTCTGATGGTACAGATATATTCTGTGAAACGTGCGTCAGATTGAACTAAAACTATAAGAAATAAGAACATTCTACTTGCAGAAGTAACTATAATGTGATTACATAGATGTCAAATAGCATGGTTTGAGGGGAAAAAATTGTGTTTGGATAATATAAATGCAATGAATGATTACGATGACTTAGAAGAACACTGAAAGATGTACCACCGAAAAAAGGTAATCCGGAAGGAATTGGATATTCGCCGAAGGCGAGAAAATCCAAAAGGAACTAGAGGGTCATGCGGATGAAGGTATACTATCTTGTAAGATTTTTTGTGTTCCACAAAAGAGAATGACTGCTACGGTCGAAGAGTCAGAAGACACTGCAGAGTCCGTATGAATATGATGATTCTGTTTCCATTATACAGTAACTGTAAATACAGATTAAACGATTGCGTGTCTAGGTATATTCTAAGTTGTATATTTCTTTGCTAATTGTGTGCTCGTGTTGCATCTATCATTTCTCTTCTGATAACGTATTTCACACACACGCGCGCGGGCGCATACAATATTATACGGAAAAAAACTTTCGAAATTATCGTCGGCTGACCACTGATGTGCGTTCCAATTATCGTTTTAGTGAATACAAACATTACGGTAAATTAACAATGCAGCAAGTGATAATTTTAAACACGTGTAATTAGTTTTTATTAAGACTTGGAAACTGAGGACTACAGTGAGAAATGTACACTTACTGTTTATTTTAATTTTTGATTAAAAACTATAATTTCAAATAAGTATAGGTCTCTAGTCACAAGTTGAAATAATGTGAAAAACATTTTAGGCTACAGAAGGTCAGATCGTGAGGACATGACGTGTGAAGCTTAAAAATTGAACATGAAGATAATTTTACATCCTAAGAAATAATATTATTTAAAGGTATCCGAAATACAACGTGGTTACTGTATCCATCAACTTGTTTGTGATCTACACAAACGGCCTGCATACGTCTTGTGCTCCTGTCACCACAAGCACGTACTTGAAAAAAAAAACTGCAAAGGAATTACTTTTCTCTTCGCTCTTTATGGCTATCATCCCCATTCTGCCAACGATAAGGACAGTTTTCGTAGGTTTTATGGCTGTCATCCCCATTCTGCCAACGATAAAGACAGTGTTTCGTAGGTTTTTCGTTTGTCTTGTAACACTGACTTTACAAATGTTCCGGTGGCTATTCTAGCCTGGGTCCGGAAAGCTCAGGCGCTATCAAAAGCTTCAGTGTTTTCTTATTAAATTTTTAATTATGTACCGTAAGTATTGTCTGTAATTACGAATATATGTAAGTAAATTCATTTTTCATAATGAAATAATTTTCGCTTTACATAATCTTGTGACTAAAAAATCCATAGAATATATAAAGAACTGTAAATTTGGAATATGTTTTTGACGTAGAATACGTCTTACCTTTCAGGCCAGCAATAGGCACCCCCAACCAGAAAATCGAGCGTTACGTTTCACGTCACTTTTGAAATTGAAATATTATCTAAATGACAAAAGATTCACGCTTATATGAGGTACCATTCGACAGATAAAGGAACAAAGATAATAAATAGCACAATATAAGCGGCCTATTGCATCATCCAGCGCGGGGTGAGCGGGGGGAGAAATAGAAATGTTTTGCGCCGCTCGGCGAGCACTAAAATTAGTATTTCTCCGGTTCCGATGCGATAGAACGTTGAGTGAGGTGTCGTTAAAATTGTCTCATTGAGTACTATCTACATAGTGTACCGTAATAGCGGTGATATTATTAAGAGGTTTGAATAATCGTAATTCAAGTTGTAAAAATCGTGTGTTCGGACAAAATGTCGCGGTATATGGATGCTAAACGTGCTCAAAAGTATCGTAAACGCATACAGGAGAGTAGAGAAAATCATGGGGAATTCAAAAAATCCAAAATGACCAATGCCGAACGTCAGAGGATTTACCGACAACGCTTAAAAGACAAGGAAATAAATATTGAAGTCGAGTTGGATGAGGAAGAGCGCCCGACTTCGTAAGTGTATCAGCCGATCGAATTCAGCAAAAGGTGGCAGTTAGCTACAAAGCACATCCACAAAACATTCTTTAATAATGAATTTGGACACGCGTGTGACGTTTGTGACAGACTGTGGTTCCAGATGGACGTAAAAATAGTGGCTGTTAAAGTGATGCCGTTGCAACACCATGGAGATCAGAATTAATTACCATAGTAACATGTAAATAAACAAATGATATTTAGCGGCATCGGAACTATACCTTTATCCGTTCCTGCAGTTTTTAATGTTTTTACTATGTTTATATATTTAAAATTTATACTTTGTAAAACTAAATATGTGTTTGTTCATTTTATTCATAACACATTAGCAACCCTAAAGCACACAGACGTATTCTACGCTCTGAAGATTTGCGGCCGTGGTTCCGACACAGCCCCCGCCGACTTTTTCGTTAAACTTACCATCTAGGTTATTCGAAAAAAACACCTCATATCGAACAGAAAAAGTTTATTTTTTACAACTTTAATAATCGTTTACGGGTAAATTATTTTTTACCTAAAAATATAGTGTTCATGTTTTAAGACTGCGTATCTACGGTAGGAGAAACCTATAAATTTTATTAGGCAAAAGTACAAATTATTTAGTTATCTCTTTATAACCGAATATTTCTCAGGAAATACCTTTTAAGAAAAAAATCGTCAATCTCTTGAGAAGAAAGAGCTTTATAAAATATAAATCTTTCAATAACAGAGAGTGTTAATAGATTTTTATATTTTGAATACGTAAGTTACTGACGCGAGCTATGAAGAAAACATCTATCACTCACTATGCACAGAATGTTTCTCTATCAGTTGTAATCAAAAATTAGAATTGTAATGGTAAACAATGGGAGGCTATATCATGAAAATGTAATTTTTTATTAGCTGGGGCGCATTTGTACCCCTTAAGTTATATCTCTGCTGTATACTGTGTGTGTGTGTGTGTGTGTGTGTGTGTGTGTGTGTGTGTGTGTGTGTGTGTGTGTGTGTGTGTGTGTGTGTGTGTGTGTGTGTGTGTGTGTGTGTGTGTGTGTGTGTGTGTGTGTGTGTGTGTGTGTGTGTGTGTGTGTGTGTGTGTGTGTGTGTGTGTGTGTGTGTGTGTGTGTGTGTGTGTGTGTGTGTGTGTGTGTGTGTGTGTGTGTGTGTGTGTGTGTGTGTGTGTGTGTGTGTGTGTGTGTGTGTGTGTGTGTGTGTGTGTGTGTGTGTGTGTGTGTGTGTGTGTGTGTGTGTGTGTGTGTAAGAAAACGACATTATCACTGCTTGCTTTACAATTTCGGAACATACAAGTGCTGCGTTATCAGTGATTGCGTAGTGTAAACGAGATGTGGGTGTGTATTTGTTGAATGTCGCCGATAAGGATCCGTGCAGCTTTGTGGCTGAAAACTATGCAAGCAGCGTGTTTCACAAAATGACAGGTTTTAGTTGTAAATGTTAGGTGCGAACGCGATCGTGTTGCATAGAACTCTTCCTTGACATTGCGTCTGATTTAATGTAAAAAATAACTTACATTTTCAGTATATTATAATTTATATCAGTATTATGCCTCTATTATACTGTTTATTTAGGCTGCGTAATGTTTTGTACTGATAAAAGTTTCAGTGTAATAAAAATGTTATTGCTTTAATAAAATTATTTTTACTTCTTATGTGATAAAACGAGTACCTGTGTGCATACACCTGTAAGTTAAAAAACCTAAGTTAACCTTCGCGCATGCTATTAAGTTGAGGTCTATGTTCACATGTGTTTATGTTTCCATAAAAGTGATTTCTGTGCTCTAGCATTTTAAAATCAGTTATTGCCACAAATCTAATTCAGCAATATACGACATAAACACAGAATGTACACGCTCGCGTGCACGTGATAGAGATACAGATTGAGAGGGTCAGAGAGTGTGAGAGAGAGTGTAGAGAACAAATTAATAAATACCTGAACAAGTTCAGATTTATAAAAACGCGACACAATTGTAAATCAAAAATGTTGAAATAATTAAATATTGGAAACACTCACAAAAGATGAACATCCACCAGATTCAATAGCAGAGCTCTATTATTAGCAGACATCAACAACCAACTCAAGTGCAAGAACTTTACAAGAGCGACATGACTGATGATGAGTCCAGTATGCGTAATGCTAGAAAATATCGTCTGGATTAATAAGGTCTACATCTTGACCGTACTTTTGAATAATATTAAGAATTATAATGTAATATACAGGCTAATATAGATAAGCAGGCCTATATAATGTAATGTATAATTCTGTGTATGGGGGCGCATGCGTGTGTGTGTGAGTGTTGCGTACTTAAAATAAAAAAATCTCTTGTCATAATAATAATAGATTAAGAAAAGTGATTGGAAAAATTCTAATATATATAAGATTGCGTCAGCTAAAGAGTAGAAATGTGTGGTATATTTGGGTAAAATAACATCAACATAGGGCATTCAGTGGCACAAATCGTCAATCGAATAAGATTTCAATTAGACGAGCAATATGTGAAGAATAGTTTTAATATTTTTTAAAATAATATTGTACGAGTTGCCTTTATTATTAGTATTAATATTTTTATTTTATTAATATTTAATAACTAATACGATATTATTATTAATTTTAATATATTAACATTAATGCAGTTTTAAATATTTTTATAATAATGTTAATATTTATATTTATATTCTTATGATTAGAAATAAAAGTTTTAAATCAGCAGTGTCGCACAGATTAGTATCAAGAGCAGGGAACAGGACAGATATCTATGGACTGCACAGAGGAACGTGAAAAAAAGAATATGCTACGAATAACAAGGAGAGAAAGAAAATCAATAAAAGGAGACGCAACAAAAAGTGAATAAATGTTTTCTTAATTTAGGCTATAGGATTAAGAAAATAAATGGAGTTAGGTAAGCTGCTAAACTACTGGAAGAGATCATGAACGTTGAAGGCCACCACTATGTCGCTTTGGATGAAGGGGGATGACCTTGTTAAATACTGATATACAGTGTGGACAAGATTTGCTATGAGGAATGACTGAGGATTAAACAGACCAGTGTTAGCGACGACGACGAACCTTGATGATTTATATACAAAGCATCTTACACGAAGAAGGAAATCAAATAAAGTGTTGAAACATACTTCTTTTCAGCAATATACAAAACACATTTCTAGGTAATAGATATTTTCCGAAAAATACAAGACTGAAAAACTCCGAAAGTATTGTCCCCATATTTAGATATGGGTCAGAGTCATGAACACTACGAAAAACTACAGAGTCGCTGAAAAATTACGGCGGTAAATAGAAGAAACTGTAACAAGATTCTTACAAAAAGTAAACAATAAAGTTCTCGTGGTCAGAATAAGAAATGACTTCTTTACAACAAGACCCATAAACTCTATAACAGAAGAAAATCAATTAAGGTGGTTCGGTAACATTAAGAGTATGATGTAAGGAAGGAATAACTCGAAGATACGTTAGACAAGGTTATTAAAACTGAGGCAGGCCTAGAAAAACATGTTAATATGAAATAAAAAATGTTCTCTAAAAAGTGGAGAAAAACTGGTAACATAATCGAAATATGTCAGGAAAGGAAAAAATGGAAATAAATATGGAAACTCCATAGAGTATTCGACTCCACAAACTATCTTACCCCTATAAGAGTAGACAAGGCATACGGATTAAATAATAGCTGTGCGTGTGCGCGCGCGCGTGTAGCCGCAGATGCTGATTGTGTTATACTGTCATTAAATACAAAACATATTTTAAGAAAGTAGCATGCTCAAGAAAGTAGTATACTCAACAATAGTCTTGTTTCTGAACAATAAATTAAAACCAATGAATTAACTGCTGCATAATTAACGAACCGGCCGTGATCAGTTAACAATGTGTTAAATCTGTTGCTTTCTCTCGTTAACGTGCGTTGATTACTCAGCCAAAACTAGCTCAATGCAATGTACGGCTAAAGATTAAATGGTATCGTATGCTTTTATATGACCCACAGCGTGTAAGCATTTGTAATCTCCTACATTATATACTTTACGAAATGCTCCCTAACATAATCTCAGTTTTATATATACGTGTGTGTTATATATATATATATATATATATATATATATATATATATATATTTCGTAAAGTATGTATATTAAGCAAGAAGACAACACATCCCTAACTAAAGAAATAGGAGAACGCATTCGATTTCAAGAATACACTAATCTTAGCACAGACAAACAATAAGAAAATCAGACAGTACAGAGAGGAAACTGAGATAGTCCGGAAAGGGCAAGCAACGGTCAACGACAGAAATTGATATACTAGATTAGCGACAGCTTGGAAATTCCTAATTGACGGTTCTCATAACACACTACAAACGGTTACATGACCGTTTACCCCCCTCCCACGCACGAACCCTCCTGCGGAACAACCCAAAGAGAAGTAAGATATATCACAGTACGCCTTGAAAATGTTCCGGGATTACGGGACAAAATGTCGGCTATATATGTGGGAGAACGTGTAAAATATAAATTAACACACTTCTGCAGTATAGACAGCAGAGTGATGACAGATGCCGTCCGATGGCTGTCAAGATCCATAAAGTTCAGTATCAAACCATTTACAACCCAAAGAAGTCCAGGAAATCATCTTTTTCTCAAAATTTTGTAAACTCTGCAATTCTTAATAAATTCTGAACAAATGTTTTCTTAAAATACTGACAAATTAATTTTTAAAGAACGTCACGAGGCAGATTTTTTATTTTAACCTCTAACATTTTTTATCGTATTTAAACATGTACCACATTGCCAAAATTTAAATTACTTAATGCATATTAGCCAATAAATACACAAACTTCTTAAATGAATGTGAAAATTTGTTATAAATAATATTTTGTAATGGAGGTGAACTCAGAATTACAAAATTTGCTTGCGGGGCCATGAAATAATGATCCCAATAGTTTTAACTATCGGACTTTTTAAAAATTTGTTACTGAAGTGGCATGAAATTTATGTAGTTAGGAAGTAAAAAACTGATAATTAAAAAAAGACATCGAAACATATTCAAGAAATTTATTTGCTGAATATTTAAAAAAAATTTGTTCCAATCAGTTAAGGATTAATGGTTCTAAAGAAAAAATGTTTCTCGGGGGAATAGCGTGTAATGATTCCTTGAACAAAAAGAAACTAGCACACTGGGTGATGTGTGTGTGTGCACTATTAACATTCTCAGTTTTGGCGGGTAAACTGTGAAGTTGTTTAAATGATACCGCTCATTATTGTTTAGCTCGATGAAAAATCGCACTGTCACAGAAGAGTTGAAATCAGCAAAACTGTGTTTCGAAAGGAATCGTTCATAAACGGAACTTGGCACAGGAGACTCAATGGAGTCGCGGGCGACGGATTTTCTCCTCCTTATCACATAGCAAAGTAACACGTGGGAAACACGCACATATTAATTGTATACAAAATTTAATTGCAAAATAATTTCGTACTATAATATTATGCTATTATAACATTTTAATGTGATTTGAATATTATAACAACCAGCACACAATGATAATGGCATACACAACACAGCGATATAACGTGTACGATACAGTTGAACGTCCAGGATAATATTTACAGTTAGAGTTGAAAAAAGGATGTTTCGAAAAAAACATGTCTATAAGCGTTTGTTAGTTAATTCACACACTGCATAATAATAATAAGCGTTTGCCCGTTGTACGTGGTTAACGTTCTACAATTACGTGAGTGTGGTATTGTCTACCTGGCTGAATACTATTTGCAACATTAATAATTATAACATTATAATGTTATATTAGTGATTTCTGTGGCTGTTACCGTCAAAGTTATTGATGCAAGTAATAACTATATTTACATAATAGTGATGATAATAATAATAAACAAAATAGTGATCTATTAATACATTTTAGGTTAGTTGTCTCCAAGTCGCTTATATTAATATAATAGATATTTACCATATATCCGTCGTGCGACTTCGTTTTTCTCGTCTTATTTTGACGCGTTTCGGCAACGAATTGCCATCTTCAGAAATCTTAACCACTCGTAGGGGATCGTTAAAAAATTAAAAACACTAAAATCATTACGGTAAAAGTGCACTTTTACGACATTGGAAACTCACCCAATGTCGTTTGGAAACATTGGTGACTTTCCAATGTCGTAAAAGTGCACTTTTACCGTAATGATTTTAGTGTTTTTAATTTTTTAACGATCTCCTACGAGTGATTAAGATTTCTGAAGATGGCAATTCGTTGCCGAAACGCGTCAAAATAAGACGAGAAAAACGAAGTCGCACGACGGATATATGGTAAATATCTATTATATAGTGATCTATTGTTTCTAAACAACAACAACCAACAAAAACAAAAACAACAACAAGAACTACTACTACTACTACTACTACTACTACTACTACTACTAATAATAATAATAATAATAATAATAATAATAATAACAACAGTAATAATGTTTATATTTTTATTGACTTAGATCAAGCAAATACCAATCGCACCCCTCAATGAAAACTGTACTTATTAAACTTGCAGTGTTTTAGAAGTTTTTTACTAAAAGTTATTTATTTATTGAACAAAAGTGTTTGTTTTTTCTGTTTATTTTCTTGGATAAATCTATCATTGCAACATGATGCAACATTGTGTTTTATGTGTTTTACCAAAAATTAATTTCTCGGTAAATAAAACAACACATTCGCTAGCAGCGATCAGGCCTCGCGTAACTTGTACACATGTAAAAATGTAAACAAATGTATTATAACGTCTACTGACTAACAGACATCACCGCGAATCCACTTATGTTTCACTTAAACTAGGAAACGGGCATTTGTTAGAGGAAAAAGGTTTTTGTTCCAATTTTAGCGGCCAGTTCCAGAAGCTTTTAGTTTCGTTTCAAAATAATATAATGCTGGTCGCTTCTACTCGAAACTCGAAATTATCTCGAAACTTGAGTAGTGTCATACTCCAATCACAAAGCACACGTACGCTCCCAAGCATAGCCTTTCGTTAATTACCACTATGGGGTAGTCTTAAAATTGTATAGTAATCTCCGAGGAAAGTTCTTTTAGAATCGAGTTTATTGGTTTATCTTCGCCGAACTCCTTTCGTAATAAAATTAGTATGGGGCACGTTATCGAAATGAATGTTAATCCTTAATTATTTCACAGTGTAAATAATAATAAAAATGATTGTCTATTTTGATAACTATTTATATTAAATTTATTTCCTATTATTTGATCACACTTAAAATAAAAATATATATCCATGTTCTTGTTCTACACTATACTTTAAACAAATGTTTATAGTAACAAATCTGCACACACCAATTAGTACAAACCTTAAAACAAACAATAACACTCCGCAAATGAGACGTTGGACGCAGAAGCAAGTACTCGCAACGAAGCGGCGGACTAAACTGGCTGCACTTGTCACGAAAGGCGAGGCGTACCAGCTCGCTGAAGATGAAAGTAGGCTCTTCCAATTGGAACTCTGTGCTACTTGTCCACTAAACTGGACTGACCTTGTCCTCCGGTGAACTCCACCGCCGGAGTGGTCGTCTTCACGTTTACGGTTATTTTTGCTAAAAACACTGTCACTTTTTAATCTGATTTATACGCAAACTCCGTCGAGGACAAGTGAATGAGCAAACGGGTAACGCAAGTTCTGTTCTCAGAATACTGCGACGAGGAAACGTGAAACCACTTAAGCATAGCGCTGTGTAAATGCTGACAATAAATAATCAGTGGTGAAGACGTCGAGTACTTTGTTCAGAAACTTTCTTCCAATGGTTCTTCAACGTTCCTTAAGAGAAGTAATTTAAAGATCAATGACGAAGACTGTGAATTTCCCCACACGTTTGAATTTTAATTAATTAACTAGACAAGTAACTGTTAATTTTAATGTCTGGGTACCGGTAAACGTAACAGTTTTCGACATTTCAAAATTTGTTGTCCTAAACTATGATCCCCAAAATATGATCTAAAATTGTAAAAATCCAGTCGGGTGTCAGATTGAAAGGAATTTTTCACGTTTATTGAATGATTGCTCAACAGTGGTTACTAAACAAAAAATAATAGCGTAATCGGAATTTTCATGATTTTTCTGATAACGGAAAAAAGAAATAATTAGAAAAATTATGTAATATCAAATTTATCCAATAATAATTTCAGTTCTTTCAAAAGAGTGAGCGAGTTCTGCAGCTCAGGGGGCTTACTAGTAAAACGAATTTAATTTTCAGTAAAGTATAAGGCCACTATTTGATTAGTTTTCCTTTATCACTTTTTCCAACGTCTGAAAAACGAGTTTACATTAGAATAGATTCAACATAATTGTGCCATGGATTAAATCAAAACAGTGTACACGATACGTTCTCCAGAATTTGTTGGTAAAAACAATGCTAAAGAAAACGAACCATATTTAGTGTTCACATAATTACATCTTAAACAGAAAAAAATATCTATTTATTTTTTCTATGGTATCTAAAATTAGAGTAGATACTTTGTACGGAGCATTTCACGAGGGAACATGAATACTTTCAGAGTTCTTGAAGTGAAACTACATAAAACGTTCATATAAACATGGTTCCTGGGACGCTTTTTTGACGTTACTCTCTCTCTCTCTCTCCCCCCCTCTCTCTCTCTCTCTAAAAGATTAGCCTAAATTTTAACTTAGATTACTAAATTTAATTTCCAATTAGTTTGTGTAAATAAATTGAAACAACAGCATAATTGCAAAAACTAAATTCTTATTTGAAACAAACAAAGATGTAAAATTCGCATGTACCGGCTATACAGTACTAAGTGCTGTTACTTCTATATCTATAAAAATGAATGTTTGTTTCTTTCTTTGTCCCGTATGCGTTCCTATACCATTCATCCGATTGCGATGAAACTTCGGTGAGTTGTTGTGCGCACGCCCGCGAAGGTTTATGAATTTTTTTCAATGGGGCCCTTTGGGGGGTTCTTGGGGTCTTCCACATCTCCTCCTAAACCACTGGACCGATTTCAACCAAACTTGGCACAAATATTTTATGCAACGGGAGAACCAACATAGGGTAGGAGTTTTTTCGATGGGGTCCTTTGGGGGTCCTTTGGGGTCTTCCACATCTTCTCCTAAACCACTGGACCGATTTCAACCAAACTTGGCACAAATATTTTACGCAACGGGAGAACCAACATAGGATAGGTGTTTTTTCGATGAGGTCCTTTTGGGGGTTCTTTGGGGTCTTCCACATCTCCTCCTAAACCACTGGACCGATTTCAACCAAACTTGGCACAAATATTTTACGCAACGGGAGAGCCAACATAGGATATGTGTTTTTTCGATACGATCCTCTGGGGGGTCCTTTGGAGTCTTAAAAAACTAACTTATTAGATCTGGTTACTATGGCAACCCAATGGAACAGATTCTGTTCTAAATATATTATCGCATTAAATTGAAGACCACGCGAACGAAGTCTTTATATATTATATATATACAAACACTTTCTTTCTTTGAGTGGCATTGCAACGCATGCCGGGTACTCGCTAGTACTCTATAAGTTTGTATAATAGTCTAACGTAAGTGCACGTGCGTATACATTCTTTTATGTACACATGGAAAATTAAGTTTTTATTCTTATTTATTTGATGATTTTGTATTTTTGAAATTACTAAAAATCGTTAAATTTAATCTTACAAATTGATCTTTCTAAAGTTTTTAATTTTTTTTTTAATTATTAAATTGTCGCGGTCTAAATTTGACCGTCTTATCTAAATTGCATGTTCAGCTAGGTTTTTAACATTATTAAACTGACTTGGGTTTGTATTCTGAATATATTTTCAGAAGTAAATATTTTGAGTTGCATAGAAGGAATTTGAATTACCATCTGGAGCGTATGGATGATCGAAGACTACCAAAATCGGCAAGTAGATACAAACCAGCTGGAAGAAGCGTAGGGAAACCAAAGAAAAGATGGGAATAAATACTATAAAGCCGAAACAGGTCACCAAGGTTTAATCCTTGTTGGGGAAGAAGAAAAAGTAAATATTTTGTTTACAAATTATTGTTATTGTTATTGGTATTTTAATGAAGAAAGTTGTGTTAGTGGTTGAAATCACAAGCAGAATGATCACTGTTGCACACCACTATATAAAAATTATCCCGATTAGCGCTTTCAAGCTTCACAGCTCATCGTCAGATCGGAATTGAAAGAAATAATGTGAAAACAACCCTTCACCCTATTCTCACCCCACCCTGCTCACACACAACAAGCTATAATTCAAATGTCCCTTCCCCACCCCCTGAGTCCTGTCCCTCCATCTGGACAGTTACATATTTTTCTAGCAAATTCCTTGTGTTTCAGTGGTGTGTGTGTGTGTGTGTGTGTGTGTGTGTGTGTGTGTGTGTGTGTGTGTGTGTGTGTGTGTGTGTGTGTGTGTGTGTGTGTGTGTGTGTGTGTGTGTGTGTGTGTGTGTGTGTGTGTGTGTGTGTGTGTGTGTGTGTGTGTGTGTGTGTGTGTGTGTGTGTGTGTGTGTGTGTGTGTGTGTGTGTGTGTGTGTGTGTGTGTGTGTGTGTGTGCATTCCTTTTAAACCTACCGTCTTCCTCTCCACACACGTGGTGAGTCATACACCCTTATTTTAAAGCATCCAATTAGTACTATGCAATTTAATTCTTAATCTTATCTATCTGTCATCTATCATTTACTTCTTAATTATGTTATAAAATATTTCTTCATTATCAAATTTAATTTTAGTATTAATTAAATTGTCTAACCCTTTTTCTCTTTCTTTCAATATTTCTAACTCCTCTCTAAGCTTCCCTTCAACTGTGTTATTTACTACTTTTACAATTTCATAGTCTTCCAAAGGATTAACAAACTTATGGTTGTCTTCTATGGAAAATAAAAAAAAAAATGGTAGATAAGTTAAATAAATTAATAAGAAAGAACGAAGTAAAAAAGGAACACCTCTCTAAGAATAACTATGAAAAAAGGAAAAAAGAGTAATAAACCTTACAGAGGTAACTTTCAATACAGAAATGTTAGCAAAAGGCTTAAAATACGCGCCGCCACCAGAATTAAAAAAAAACAAACGATTATTGAATGCGAAAGTATAATACAAAAACTAGGAAATGAGAAAATGATAAAAAAGAATAAGGTGGGAAGTAGGGAATGTAGTAGATAAAATATTTAAGAAAAATTTGTATAATTCAAAAATGAACAAAAAATCAAATCAACTGTAACTAAACTAAAGAATAAAATAAAAAAGAATGATATTATAGTTACGAAGGCGGACAAAGGAAATACAATAGTACTAATGAGAAAGGACGAATACATAAAGAAAACGGAAGAATTTATAAGTGAAGGACCATATGAGGAAATAAAGTATGATTATACAAGTAAGTACCAGTCAAGGATAAAACAAATGAAACAGATAACATTTATAGAAGAAAATAAGAAAAAGTATTTATTAGAAAGTAATCCAACAGCACCAACTTTTAAAAGTCAGGTTAAGATACATAAAGAAGAAAAACCAATTAGACCGATTGTTTCTTTTATTAATGCACCTATTTATAAGTTATCAAAGGAAATTAGCAGAGTACTAAAAGAGAAATATGAATTTGGGACAAAATACGACATAGAGAATAATGTAAAATTGATAGAAAAATTAGAAAATATTAGAATTAATGTAAATACAAAATTGATATCACTGGATGTTAAGGACATGTTTACCAATATCACAGTAAATAAAGTTATTAAATTAATAAACGATAATAATATGGGAGAATACAGGTATAAAAAGCAGTTGATTAAAGTAATTAAAGAATGTGTAAATCAGAACTATTTTAGGTTTAATAACAAGTTTTATATACAGAAAAAAGGTTTACCTACTACCTTCATTATCCCCTATTCTTGCTGACATATACATGAATGATTTTGAAAAGCAATTAATAAGTTCCACTAAGTATAAACACAATATACAATTATGGTCTAGATACGTTGATGATGTATTAGTGATTTGGGAAGGAAGCATAGAAGAAGTGCATGAGTTTATAAATGAGGTAAATAATAAGGATAAAAACTTACAATTTAAAGAAGAGATAGGAGGTAAGAAAATAAATTACTTAGATTTAAACATAGAATTTAAAGATAATGAGAAACTACAGTTTGGGATATTTAGGAAAGAGTCGTATTCTGATATAATTATACCAAGACAGTCTTACCACCCTTATAGATATAAAATGGCGGCAATCAATTCATTTTGTTACAGAGCTCAGAAGTGTTTAAAAGAGACCGAATCAAAAAATAGGGAGTTAAAAACGATAAAGGGAATTGTAAGGAATAATAATTATAACACCAACATAGTGGATAAAGTTATGAAAAGGGTTAACATACAAAAAGCTAAAATAGAACCAGAACAAAAGAATTGTACAGGGCCATTGACATACATAGGTTCACATACTAGAAAAATTATAAAATGTTTTAATAAATACGGAGTAGATATAGCTATTAAAAAATGTGAAACTGTATTTGATAAGATAAGGAATAAAAATATAGAAAAAATTCCAGTATTACAGAAAAGCGGAATTTATAAATTAAAATGTAAAGACTGCAACAAAGTGTACCTAGGTGAGACAGGACGAAAATTCGTATGCAGGTTGTCTGACCATAAACGTGGAGAAGATAATAGAACAACCAATTCGTTATATGCAAGATATTTCATAGAAGACAACCATAAGTTTGTTAATCCTTTGGAAGACTATGAAATTGTAAAAGTAGTAAATAACACAGTTGAAAGGAAGCTTAGAGAGGAGTTAGAAATATTGAAAGAAAGAGAAAAAGGGTTAGACAATTTAATTAATACTAAAATTAAATTTGATAATGAAGAAATATTTTATAACATATTTAAGAAGTAAATGATAGATGACAGATAGATAAGATTAAGAATTAAATTGCATAGTACTAATTGGATGCTTTAAAATAAGGGTGTGTGACTGACCCACGTGTGTGGAGAGGAAGACGGTAGGTTTAAAAGGAATGCACACACACGCACACACACACGCACACATACACGCACACACGCACCACTGAAACACAAGGAATTTGCTAGAAAAATATGTAACTGTCCAGATGGAGGGACAGGACTCAGGGGGTGGGGAAGGGACATTTGAATTATAGCTTGTTGTGTGTGAGCAGGGTGGGGTGAGAATAGGGGGAAGGGTTGTTTTCACATTATTTCTTTCAATTCCGATCTGACGATGAGCTGTGAAGCTTGAAAGCGCTAATCGGGATAATTTTTATATAGTGGTGTGCAACAGTGATCATTCTGCTTGTTATTGGTATTGTGAAATATAAATGGTTTACTGTGTAATTATAAGTTTAATTTGTTGGTGACCTTGAAACTTTTTGTTACTTCATTTATGTTTTCGATTAAAGAAAAATGTAACATGCATTCTCAGAAGAGGAGAGAAACCTACTTGTAATTACTGTATTAACTCCAAAAACAAACTAAAGGAACAATGAAAGCGTGCAAAATATATATTTAATAACAACAAAACGTATCTTCCTTTATTTGCAAGTGAAGTGTTAACGAATCACAATCACAATTGCGCGCGCGTGTATTGTGTAAAGTCCAATGTGTCGTTATAGGCCTACACAATATATGCATATACATGTGTTCATATAATGATGCATAAACGTACACGTAAAAGTGGATATAAATGTACATTGTTCCTGTAGTATATATTTGCATCAGGGTTTTGTGTTTAAAGGAAAAATGTAATATATATTTCAGAGAGTATTTTTTATACTATAATACTGATGACCCTTACTCCTTAAAACATTACTTTGTACTTCAACAAATGATGTATTTCATGTAATTATAACATTAATGTAACAATTTTATGAGGATTATGTCTTCGTCTTCACTTTCTTCTTTTCTTCTTCTTCTGGCCAGTGTGGGTCTTAGCCTGATCAATAATTTTCCTCCATTCGGTCCTCTTACAACACAACCTTCCCCAGCCTCTCACATTCATATCTCAAATCATCCTCTACGATATCTATCCAGCTTTTCCTATGCTTCTTCTAATTAGTCTGCTCATTGGTTTCCATTCTGCGATTCTTTTAGTTGTTCTGTTCGTCTTATATTACCCAGCTCCCCCGTTATTCCATCACTTCCTGATGATTTTTGAGGCACTTAATTACGTTATTGATTTCATCGAATCTGGGATCTTAGATAAAATATTCTGCAGTATGACACATATTATCTGTCGTTTCCATCAGGTCTCCTTTCAAAATATCTTCAAATTATTCTTTGCATATCTGAAAATTGTGATTTCCTTCTACTAATATGTTCCTCGGTTGTCTTCACAAGCATTTATCTTAGGTCGGAATTCACCTGTTCTTTCTATCAATTTTTAATAGAATTTTCTACTCTTAATTAATTCTGTTATAATTTTCTGACATTCATCAATTTTCTTCTTTAGGGCCTGTCTTTTGTTTTTTCTGTACGTTCGGCCACCAATAATTCTTGTTTCATTGTAGGCCTACTTATTTCTACTAGCTCTAGTTTTCTGCTGCAGGCATTTTAATCTAGCCTGCTATTTTTCTTCTACGACCTGTCTACATTCATCATCGTACCATTCTTTATTTCTAGGATTTTCTATTTCAGTTTGACTTGCTAATTTAAACTGAGTTCTTTAGATGGGTCCACTCTTAATCAACACCATTAGGCCGTCTATGATCATGTAATCTTAAATTTAGTTTAGCTTGCTTTTCCTCTTTTAAACGGTCATTACTAAAATTGTTTACATTCAATATTTTATTACGATGACCCCGCCCTCTTGCCACAAGAACTAAGTTTTGTTTCATTTTGACTCCTAGTAGACAGTGATCAGAATCACAATTTGCTCACGGTGTGATCAGACGTTTTTGATAGAACTAGCCCTTCTCTTACAGACCAAAACATGGTCAACTAGATTTGTTCCATTCATTCCAGGTATTTGCCATGTTTCTTTGTATACTTCGGGGAAACAAGATGCTTATGACTCTAAAGCTCTTACTTGCAGCAAATTGCACAATCCTAAGTCCATTATTACTTGTTTCTTGAAGCAGGCTGTGCTCTCCAAAAGCGTCTCCAAAACTCTCTTCATGGCCGAGCTTAGCATGCAAGTCCCCGAGCGTTATGATAGCATTATGTTTTGGGATTTTCTCATACATACTTCTAGCTCGTCATAAAAAGTATCTCTAACTTTCTCTTCTGCGGCCTCAGTCAGTGCACACACACTGATGAACATGGTGGTGTGGAATTCTCCAGGTAGGCCTATATATCCTATTGGATACAGGTCTAAATCCTAAGACTGATTTGCAAATTCTTTTAACTATTATAAATACAATCTCTTTGCTTTTCTTAATTATCAGGGAAGTACACTTACAATTCATGACCCATTTTCCTTTGCATCTGATTTCTTGTGTAGCCACTATATCCACTGCATATATTTGACATTCTTCTACATTAATCACAGAGCCAGGTCGTAGCATCGTACGGACGTTCCAAGTACCTAATTAGGAAAACAATCATTATTTCGTTACCTAAATCGCGAGGGCAGTTTCATTCTTGAGTTAATCGCAACTGTATATCTTTTTTAGAGAATATAGTAGTCGGCCTTACGCCTAACCCTCAACCTGGAGGATCAGGAATTTCTTGATCACATTACCTACCTCCTAGCCCAGTCGCATTCGCTACATGAGAGTTACGAAATGTTAGTCATGACTGAAAAAACTGTAGTCTAATGTTACGTGCATTATACAAAGTGTCTTTTATTCTGCAAGTAGAGGAGTATTATACTCCTCACTGAATCCTTATTTGATGTTAACCTTTGAGTTATAGACACATTTGTTCACCCAGAAAGATATTTTACTAGAGTCACTTGAAATACGTACATTTTTGCAGAACAAATTTACATACGCTCTAGTAAAATCTACAAATACTAATTAAATATAAATAATAAATAATAAAAGTGTAATATGTGTCGATAATGAAAAATTTTTTTGTTATTTATAAAAATATTTTTTATTTTATTTTTATTATTTTTAAATTTAATTAATTAATAATTAATTAATTGTATGCTTTTCAATTACTTCTGATTAAAAAAGTGAGATTTTGCGTTTTGAAAATATTTGTTTCTATAGACAATCTATTTATGTTGTCGGATTTATTAGCTTCTCTTCTAACTTTGCTGTTCTTCTTCTTCCTTCTGGTATATTTCTTGAACGGCTCTAAATAATTTTTAGAAGAAATAACTAACTAATATTTACTATACAAATAAATATAAACTCTTGTAACTGAATAATTCTGTTCATTTATTAACATTTAAAATTATGCGCCACACTGATGCGCGTCTACCAGGCTTTAGTTGAGCTCCGCTAGGGTCGCTAATGAACAAAATGACAAAGTATAATGTTTACAAAATTAATTATTTCGGATTCTTTTAACTGTCGAAATGGTCAGAGAGGGCAAGGAACAAGATTCAATGCTTACAACTATTTTAAAATAAATAATTATTGCTGAAAAAGAAATAACAGTATTATGCAAATTGTCAATTATTAAAATGAAATCGAACCATCCGTCGAATGACGTCACTGACTCGATGAGGCTGTGTTCAGTCGTTGGTTAGTAATTCAAGTATGGCCGCCGTCACCTCGAGTTCTGCGATGTAATGCCGACACGATTTTGGATCTTCTCCCTCAGAAATAAATGAGAATTCCCTTCTCTGCAAAGTTGTCGTATTACTGGAAAATGGTGTGGAGTGTTCTTCCTTCTTTGGTGATGTTGTTCTGTGATTGTTGGTTGGTGCAGTGTTCGGTGTTCAAATGTGTTGGATTCGTGTTCTGCTAATATGGTTTAAAAATTCCTCAAAATGGTGGTTGCTTTCTCGTTCTTGTAACTGGTGTTATTATTGTAGTTGTTCTGGATTAGTTTGGTGTTAATTGTCAAATGTTGGTGTTAAAATTCGTTTGATAACCTCTGTTACACCTTTTGAGGTTTCACTCAATGTTTTTTTCACTTATTCATACTTTTTGGTCTTCTGTCCAGTAATTTCTGAACTATTCACATTAACGATTAACAATAGACTGATGACTGAAAGTCGTCGTTTTGGGGTAATTTATAAAATGTCTTTTTCCTCTTCCCATTGCCTTTTTATAAATTTGCATGTCTTGGATTTGTTTCAACTCCTAAATATACTTAACAAGTTTTCCTATTTATTGCTGTAACTCAATTATTTATTTATTTTACGAAAATCTAACTATCCAGCAATATTCTTAAGTTAATTTTACATAATTTGATATATAACTGGGTCTGTTTTAAGTTCAGATAAGCCTAAAATTTACAATTTTTGATATTTATTGTAGGCCTCATATTTTTTACAAATTTAGTATTTAAATGGTTTACAAGTGTTTTTATGTTAATATTTCCATGAAATAATATTACTCACTCCATAATTATTGCTGGTTGTTAATAATTTGCTGCTATAATACACCAATATTGATTAATTTACTTTTTATTTGAGTTGAGTACTCCTTAGGCCTAGTTTTACCTATTTCCAAATAAAGTTAATTTTCTTCTTTTGTCATTACATTTGTTATTATTTGTATCTGTACTGATTGCATTTTCATATTTTTGTGTTGTATAGACTAGATTCTATTCATTATATTATGTAGTTTGATTGAATTTATTTATTTGGGTTTGACTCTATGATAGATGATTTTGATTCACAATACTGGTTTGTTTTTCTATTTTGGGGTGTTAGTTAGTGTTTGACTTATACTTTTTATATGGTTTACAATTTAATAAATAAAATATACAACATTCCTATTACCTACTTGCCTTCTCTGCCTTAACAAATTTGAAAATTATTTAACATTATTTTGAATAAACATAACATCTTATATCTACTAATTTTTATATCACTTAATCATAACAAAAATATCTTATGCCTATTATTTTTTACTGTATCATCTAATGATAACAAAATATCTTATACCTATCCTATTTCCTAGACATAATTTAATTAGAAAATAAAAACATCTTATTACTAGCAATACTGTCAGTCATTAACTGTCTTTTGTATTTATGTTTCTTCCGGTAACAACTTAACTGTAATAAAAACATCTTATATCTATTATCCTTATTTATCTAATCCTTAAAACACTTTTATTACTAAAACTATTCTCAGTCATTAGACTGTCTTTTATTCTTATGTTTTTTTTTATATTGTATCTCTCTACACTGATGGTAGTCTTTTTTTTTTTAAATAATTTTTATTTCCTACACTATTTTTTATTATAGCGTGTCACTTGTTATTCTCTACACTCACTGTAGTCTCTAACTTTTATTGTATTTATTATGGTATTTCACCTTATATTTCCTACACTAATGGTAGTCTTTTGTTTGTATTTACTCTGTTCTTAAATTAAGCTTACATTTAGTTTACAATTTATTTTAATTGTATTGTATCTTGTAACTTGAGTTACTGGGTCTAACATATATGGGTTTTAATTTAGTTTCAATTGGGTATATTGTCCTTTATCAACCTTTTGGGAATAGCTCTTCTTATTTCTATGTTCTTTTTAGGAACCTTGACATAGTTTGTCTCTTCTTTACTTCTTATATAAGTAAATTCCTCCTCTTGTGTTTTCAAGTCTTTGTGGCATTAATTTAATGTATCTTATTCGAATATGGTCCACTTGTTATCGGTTTCGTGTCTTGGGGTTTCTCTGCTTCTTAACTTTATATTTTTCCCTTATTAAAATTACGTTTACCTCTTTATCTTTTTTTTCTTTCCTTTTTACTGCTCCCCCAACCTACTGGGTATACTGCTGGTTTATTGGGTTTTTATATAGTAGGTTATTTGTATATTGACCAAGAGTTTTCCTTGTTATTTAGTGTGATTTTATTACCATTTTATTGACTTAATGTACAGTTTCTTGTTTAATCTTTAACCATTTATTATTCTCACTCCCTATGGACATTTTCTTCTTTATTTATGTTGTATTAAATTAAAATTTTAATGTGATAATTCTGTTATGCTACAACTCGTAGAATGTTTTAAGTAGAGCGGATTGTCAATACTACACTAACGAAAATACTTTTACGAGTATATTATATATTTGCTTTTACACACACAGCCTTCAAGCACACATACTCTGTATGAACATACAGTGGAGTATCTAGAAATTGGCTTTGGGGAGGATCCGGTGTCGGGTCGGCTTCATACAAAAGAAAAAACAAGTTATGATTAATCAGCAGTAAAGTGGCTGAAAAATTCATGATAACATCCTGAAATCAGTCTGATTAAAGAAATCGGTAGTAACACATTAAAATGCGCGTTATTGAAGTATTGTTAAAAAATAACTTATTGACTAATTGATTTTCCTATATTTCATATTTCAAACGTTTACTCTAATGCTGTGTAATAAACCTGTTAATAGGTTTAAAAAAGAGCTTCCACTATATTAATGTACAAAGCCGATACATCATCTCTGCTCAAAATATAAGACTGATGGAATTTTTCTTCATCCAGTCATAAAAATAAATAATCAGTAAAAGTAGTCTCTTTTGACTATTAATAAACATCACTTCATAATATTTTATATCAATTAATACTTTCATACACTTGACTCTTCTTCTCTATTAAAGCTTATTCCATATTATGCGGTTTAGGTATGTGGTATAATATACATTTCATCGTTTCATCATTTCATTTTCTTATCTTGTTTACATAGTAATTAGCATTTATATAGATTTTTTCTACCATTTGGTATCCAATGAGTTATTTTATTGCTCATGGCATAATATTAATTATTTCTTTATCACTTATCACTATAACAGTGGTTATTACAACAATATTATCATCGTGGTACCAGGGTTTTTGGTTTCTGGTCTTAATATTTGGTTTTTACTTAGTTGGTCTTTCTTCATTGTTCCATCTTTATCAAATTATTTTCTTTGTGAGTTTGGTTAATTTGTTTTGATTAAATTATGAAATATTCTGGTTTCTTCTCTCCTTTTCTTTTCATTTGAAATTCTGTATCATTTTTGTCTTAAATTGTCTCATTTACATTGTTTATAATAGTTGTTATTGTTAGCATAGTCACTATTATCATACAAACTATAGTATGGTTTTTTTATAGCTGTGGTAGTTTATTGAGGTTTTTTTTTCTTTATTAACACTGGTTTTTATGAGGATTTGTTACGTTCCTTCTTCTGACATTTTTAACATTTATTAATATATTGTTCTGGTAACATTAAATTATTCAATTGTTTAATATGGGTTGTTCTCTTTCTTTACTGGAACATGTCCTTTTTGCTTTGTCTCTGGAGAGTTTGAGAGAGTTTACATATTTGTACTCCATTTACTTTCAAGTTCTTTTATGTAAGAGTTCACTCAAATTATGAATGTAATTTGTTCTTACTCTCTTAGAATTTTGTATCTCTTTCTTACAAAATTTCTTTTTATATTGAATAGTTATATCTCATCATTTTTATGAATTGTACTTACTATCTTTTAACTTTAGATATCTTTATTCACACAAAATTCTTTTTGTTTCATAATGGTTTTTCTAATATTTTGGTGTAGGTTGTACTTACAATTGTTTGAATTTTGAAATTTTATTCATCAAAATTCTTTTTTCATTCATAATAGTTTTTCAAATGATTAGTGTAAGTTGTACTTGCTATTTTTTTGGATTTTGAAATATTATTCATCAAAATTCTTTTTTCATTATTCATAATAGGTTTTTCTAATATTTTGGTGTAAGTTGTTCTTACAATTTTTTGGATTTTGAAATTTTTATTTCTCTCTCTCCTGTATATATTTTTTAATTGATAATTGATTATAAGTTCCTTTTACTTTATTTGAATTGACATCCTTTAATACATACGTATTGTTGTTATTATTTTTAACAATTACGTATGGGCCGGTATACAGCAGTAACAACTTTTTGGTAATGCCTTCCAAAGTACTGGGTAATTCCCTGTCTTTAGTAGTACCTTTTCTCCGACTTCGTAGCTTATTATCTTCTTAATCGCCTTTTGATACTTGTTCTTGCGCCTTTCCTGGTCTTCTGCCAATTTATTGTAGAACCTGATTCGATTGAACTTGTATTCTTGACTCATGGGGAATTCTATTATGTCTTGTATTTCTCTTGGAGGCGGTTTTTCATACATTGCCGTGTATGGCGTGGTACCTATAGCGGGGTGATATGCCAAATTAAGGAATTCTTCAGTAGCTGATAAATATTCTTGCTACTTCCTTTGTTGATTATGGCAATAAGTCCGTAATATTCTTCCGACTTCTCGCAGTACCCTCTCCGCTGGATTGCTGCTGGGGTGGTAGATGGATGTCTTGTACGTCTTAATGTCCAATGTATTTAGAGTGTTTTTCCATCTCTTACCCTTACATTGCGTTCCATGGTCTGTGATTATGGATGCCGGGCTCCCTATCTCTAGAATATAATGATCTGTTATCACTCCTAGAGTCTTCAAAGTGGTGGCTCTGTTCACCGGGTACAGTTTTATAAATATCGTGAAGTGATCCATCATGATAATAATGTATTTGTATCGATGGCGTCCGCCACTGCGGGGAAATGGACCACAGATGTCCAGAAAGACCTTTTCCAGTTTTGCTCGTGAGGTAATTGGTATCATCATACCCTCTTTTCTCTCATTATTGGTTTTCACCAATTGACATATCAGACAGGTTTTGAGGTAGTTTCTCGTCTTTCTATTTATATTTTTTATATGGCAATTCTCTTCTATCGCCTTGATCACCTTCATGGCTCCCATGTGACCGTATCGGAAATGATAATCCAGGATGATATCCTTCTCGATTGTAGTAGGGATCACGATCTTCCATATCTCTTCATCAAGGGATGTTTTGATGAATAATATTTCATTGTGTATACAATAAAACTTAGTTATTGTGTCATCTTGGTTGGAGAGACGAAGCTTAATATGGTTTAGCATCGGGTCGGACTGTTGGTGTTTGCTGATGTCTTGCACTATCTTTTCTAGATCAGATCTATCCTTAATAATATTATAGATTTTCAGGATGCTCTCCTTTTCGCCTTCGAACGTCTGTTCTACCAGATTTACTCTCGACAACACGTCGGCTACTACATTTTTACTCCCAGGAACATACTCCCACTGTATATCGTATTCCTGCAGGGCAAGTACCCATCTGGTCAATCTACCATGGCTTAACTTGCATCTTCTAAGAAATGATATAGATTTGTGATCTGTTCGGACGGTCACGGGATATCCGAGAATATACGTCCGAAACTTCCCACAGGCAAAGACTACACTTAGCAGTTCCTTTTCCGTCATGTTGTAATTCTTTTCACACTGGTTAAGGATTCTGCTAGCAAAGCTCACTACTAGATGGTTTCCACTTTCGTCTTCTTGGTACAATGTTGATCCCAAGCTAATATTACTAGCATCACAGTTTCGGAAAAATGGTCGGTTAAAATCTGGATGGTTGAGCATTACTGCTTCCAAGAACTTCTCTTTAATTGATTTGAAGGTTTCGTCTTGTTCTTGACCCCATCGCCATTTATTCTTGGACGATAACTGGTACTGAAATCGGGCCATCAGTTCGGAATAATTATTTTGGAACTTCCTGTAGTAGTTACACAGGCCTAAAAATGATTGTAGTTGCCTTCTGTTTTTCGGTACAGGGAATCGTTGTATGGCGTCTACTTTTTCTGTTGACGGTGTTATTCCTTGACTGTTCAACTGGAAACCCAAAAATTGTACATCTTTAGCTATAAGCTTGGACTTGTCTAGCTTAAGGGTAACATTATTCTCAGCCAGCTTCTTCAAAACATGCTCCACACGGTAACAATGTTCTTCCCAATTGGTTGATGTTATTAGGAGATCATCAACGTAGACAGTCGTGAATTGGAGCGCTTCTGGTCCAAGTATTTGATCCATACAGGCGACAAAAACAGCTACTGAGTTCACTAACCCGAAGGGCAACCGCTTAAACTGATAGTTGCGCCCTTCGAAGATGAACGCCATGTATTGCCGGCTTGCTGGGTGCAACTCCACCTGCCAATACCCGCACACGGTATCCCACGTAGTAATAAACTTCGTTCCGTGGAATCTCTTCAATATCTCATCAATTTCGCCAGGTGAGGTACGATCGTTAATAATCATTTTATTTATCTCACGTGCGTCAAAGCAAAGTCTTACCTTCCCATTTTTCTTTTGTATAGCCACAATTGGACTAGTGTATGGCGATTGACTGCTTTCAATAATATCTTTACTGATCATGTTCTGGATCTCTGTGCGTATGGCTTCCTTCAAAGATTGTGCTATGGGATATGACTTTCGATTGAATTCTACCGGTTCTCTGAATCGTATGGAACATTGGTAGTTCCTGATCTTTCCAGGTTCGTCCGAAAATACAGCTCGATATTTTTTATATATGTCGACTAACTGATTCAGCTGGTTTTCATCTAATTGCTCGTTGGTATTTTGGCACTGGAAGTCACGTATCTCCTGAATCTTTTGTGGCCATAGGTCATCCTCCGTATTCTGATGTACTGGCTTGTTGTTTGACGAGTAGTTTGACAAGTAATTCACCTTATTCTTGTGGTCGATAAGCTGTCTGGAGTCTAACATTTTGTTGTTAGTTAAATTGGCTACCCAGGTCGAACCTTCAGAAAAGAGTGATACCTTCCCTTGGCACAAGTCGATAACTGCTGAGTTCCTACGTAGTATGTCACACCCTATCATGATGTTGAAAGGTAATCTGGCTGCAACAAGGAATATTATATCCACACTAATGCCCTGACTGTGGACACTTAGGGATACCTGTTTTCTTATGGTTTTGTTCTGTCGGCCGGTAGCTCCTACAAGCACAATATTATTAATAGGTAGTACCGGTAAGGTTTTGCGGCATTCCTGCTGTATCCGGTCCAATTCATTATGATTTATTATAGAGACATTGGCTCCAGTGTCTATCATTATGGGAACAGAAATACCCTCAATTTCTGCAATCATATATATGATTTCGTTATCATTATTATTTATGTTAATTTCGTTTTCTTCTATTAAGTCCTTACGGATATCTTTCAAATAATTATTGTAAAATTTTTTTCTTCTTTCGGTTTTGTCTGTTGGTCAAACCCAGCAGATTGGAGCAGTAAAGGGTTATTGGGGTTTATTACTGCCTCCGTTCGTTTAAATGCTCCGCATCATTACGGATTAGGCTATTAGCAGCATCAACTTGGAGTCCTGAAACTGCTTCGTTTGGTTCAGCACGATCGTCCTGTTGGGCTTCCGTTACAGGTAGTCTTCGTTGATTCTCCAGGCTGGAACTGCGTCTGGGTTCATACTCTCTGTAACGATTACTCCCCTGAGTTCCTTGAAAAGTTTCATACTCATAATATCGGCTCCTTCGTTGAGGCTGGTACCTCCTCTGTCCACTGCCTTCCGCTCTGATGTAGTTAACATGGGGTCGATATGTCCTGTAATTATTGTTATTACCTCCATCCAGGTAATTTCTATTATAATTATTATGATAATTGTTATTAGGGGGGTTGAGGTTTCTCTGACCATTTGGAACATAGTTATGGTTGTTATAATAACTGTTGTTGTTGTGCGGACGGTTATTATTATTATTATTATTATTGTTACCTCATTATTATTTCTGGGAACATTATTATTATTATTATTATGGTTATTATATCTAATCACATTATTGTTACCACGAGGGTTATCATTGTATTCGGCATTATTCCGGTTTGCGGAATTATAATTATTGTTGTTGCTACCGTTCTGCTGATTATTATTATTTGTATTATTCGCATTACACCTTGTCTCCGGCCTCTCGTATCTCCTGCGACTTTGGCGGTAGTAATCCTCGTGATCGTACATTTCTAATAGTTCGATCATTGCGTGTACAGTCTTTATTTGACTGTTTCTTCGAGCTCTTATTATATCTTCCTCATAGTGGTATGAGAGCTTGCTGACCAGGCATTCTTCCGGTATTCGGGGCTCTAAATGTTTGGCCACACACACCTTTCCCAAGAAATAAGCCGTTAGAGTCTGGTTTCCATACGGGTTGTATTTTCCGTGACATATCCCGTCTCTGGCGATATTTTGTGTCGATTCAGACCAATATTTGGCCTTGAATAGCCTTTTGAATTGTTGGTTGTCGGTCACTTCATCTCTTATTGCCATCCACCAATTATCAGCTATCTCCTTGAACGATTCGTCAAGTACTTCCTTATTCTCCCTCCAGCGATTGCCTCTGTGTTTAGTGAAGTACTCTTCGATTCTGGCTAGGAACTCCATAGGTTTATTTTTATAAAACCTGAAGTTAATACCTTCACGATTCTCGTTGTTCGGACAACTGGTAACGCTGGTTGGTCGACTATGGAACAGGTCTATATCTGTTTGATTCTGTCGCACCTGACTGTTGATACTGGTCACAGCAGCTTCAATGCCGTCACATTTTTCCGTGAATCGGTCCTGCACTCGCTCCCAGTCTTCACGTGTTTGCTTTAGTTTTTCCTCTAAGGTCTTCCTATTTGTTTCTTCGATGTTGTTAACCTTAGTATTTATTTCGGTCTTGATACTCTGTACTTCTCGTTCGGTCTGACTCCATCTTTCGTCAGCCCTTGTAATCTTTTGTTCGATCACCGTTATTTCCTCTTCTACTTTTTTGCTGATTGTTTCGTTGTTTTCAGCTATCTTCTGACTCAATTCTTCCTTTAATATTTCCATCCTTCCATCTAAACGATTCATGTTCTCTTGGTTAGTCTCCCTTAACTCTTATCTTAACTGTTGATTATTGCTTTCCATTTTCTGGCTTGTTTCTTCCATCCTGTTGTTGGTCTCTTCCAGTTTTTGGCTTATCTTAATTCCTCCTTCGACTGTTTATTGTCAGTCTTTATTTCCTCCATTTTCTCCTCAATTTTCTGAATATTTTCTTCCATTAATAATTTATTATTATTTTTTATTTCGTCCATCTTATCCTCCATCTTCTTACTGTTTTCTTCCATCTTCTCCTCCATCTTCTTACTATTTTCTCTTAATTCTTCCTTCAATCGTTGGTTATCACTTTTCATTTCCTTACTATTTTCTTCGATTTTCTTATTGGTATCTCCAATTTTATTACCCAATTCTTCCTTTATTTCTTTACTATTTTCCCTCAATTCTTCCTTCATTTGCTGGGCTAATTCTTCTCTTGACTTCTTACTGTGCTCATCCATCCTCTCCATCATTAACCTGAACATTTCTTTCATTTCCACATTCTCTGTTCGTGTTGGCTTGTCGGGTTGTTTCCCTTGGGATACTGGTTCGGTTGGTTCTGCTGGTGGTAATCTCGATTCTATATCTTCCACAGGTGTCGCCTCCTTATCCTCCATATCTATTTCCTGTTCGGCCTCCACAGCCCTTTTCTTTGATGTCACCCTCCTGTGCATCTTGTTTATTTTTCTGACCTGTTGACAGCTGCCGAGCTAAAATAGGAAACTGGACAAATTGTCCTTATTTTATAAATCTATTAACTCCTATTTTCAGCCCCTCAGTTGGACGCCAATTTGTAGTAAAATCTAAAAATACTAATTAAATATAAATAATAAGTAATAAAAGTGTAATATGTGTTGATAATGAAAAATTTTTTGTTATTTATAAAAATATTTTTTATTTTATTTTTATTTTTTTTAATTTAATTAATTAATTAATTAATAATTAATTAATTGTATGCTTTTCAGTTACTTCTGATTAAAAAAGTGAGATTTGCGTTTTGAAAATATTTGTTTCTATAGACAATCTATTTATGTTGTCGGATTTATTAGCTTCTCTTCTAACTTTGCTGTTCTTCTTCTTCCTTCTGGTATATTTCTTGAACGGCTCTAAATAATTTTTAGAAGAAATAACTAACTAATATTTACTATACAAATAAATATAAACTTTTGTAACTGAATAATTCTGTTCATTTATTAACATTTAAAATTATGCGCCACACTGATGCGCGTGTACCAGGCTTTAGTTGAGCTCCGCTAGGGTTGCTAATGAACAAAATGACAAAGTATAATGTTTACAAAATTAATTATTTCGGATTCTTTTAATTGTCGAAATGGTCAGAGAGGGCAAGGAACAAGATACAATGCTTACAAATATTTTAAAATAAATAATTATTGGTGAAAAAGAAATAACAGTATTATTCAAATTGTCAATTATTAAAATGAAATCGAACCATCCGTCGAATGACGTCACTGACTCGATGAGGCTGTGTTCAGTCGTTGGTTAGTAATTCAAGTATGGCCGCCGTCACCTCGATTTCTGCGATGTAATGCCGACACGATTTTGGATCTTCTCCCTCAGAAATAAATGAGAATTCCCTTCTCTGCGAAGTTGTCGTATTACTGGAAAATGGTGTGGAGTGTTCTTCCTTCTTCGGTGATGTTGTTCTGTGATTGTTGGTTGGTGCAGTGTTCGGTGTTCAAATGTGTTGGATTCGTGTTCTGCTAATATGGTTTAAAAATTCCTCAAAATGGTGGTTGCTTTCTCGTTCTTGTAACTGGTGTTATTATTGTAGTTGTTCTGGATTAGTTTGGTGTTAATTGTCAAATGTTGGTGTTAAAATTCGTTTGATAACCTCTGTTACACCTTTTGAGGTTTCACTCAATGTTTTTTTCACTAATTCATACTTTTTGGTCTTCTGTCCAGTAATTTCTGAACTATTCACATTAACGATTAACAATAGACTGATGACTGAAAGTCGTCGTTTTGGGGTAATTTATAAAATGTCTTTTTCCTCTTCCCATTGTCTTTTTATAAATTTGCATGTCTTGGATTTGTTTCAACTCCTAAATATACTTAACAAGTTTTCCTATTTATTGCTGTAACTCAATTATTTATTTACTTTACGAAAATCTAACTATTCAGCAATATTCTTAAGTTAATTTTACATAATTTGATATATAACTGGGTCTGTTTTAAGTTCAGATAAGCCTAAAATTTACAATTTTTGATATTTATTGTAGGCCTCATATTTTTTACAAATTTAGTATTTAAATGGTTTACAAGTGTTTTTATGTTAATATTTCCATGAAATAATATTACTCACTCCATAGTTATTGCTGGTTGTTAATAATTTGCTATTATAATACACCAATATTGATTAATTTACTTTTTATTTGAGTTGAGTACTCCTTAGGCCTAGTTTTACCTATTTCCAAATAAAGTTAATTTTCTTCTTTTGTCATTACATTTGTTATTATTTGTATCTGTACTGATTGCATTTTCATATTTTTGTGTTGTATAGACTAGATTCTATTCATTATATTATGTAGTTTGATTGAATTTATTTATTTGGGTTTGACTCTATGATAGATGATTTTGATTCACAATACTGGTTTGTTTTTCTATTTTGGGGTGTTAGTTAGTTTGACTTATACTTTTTATATGGTTTACAATTTAATAAATAAAATATACAACATTCCTATTACCTACTTGCCTTCTCTGCCTTAACAAATTTGAAAATTATTTAACATTATTTTGAATAAACATAACATCTTATATCTACTAATTTTTATATCACTTAATCATAACAAAAATATCTTATGCCTATTATTTTTTACTGTATCATCTAATGATAACAAAATATCTTATACCTATCCTATTTCCTAGACATAATTTAATTAGAAAATAAAAACATCTTATTACTAGCAATACTGTCAGTCATTAACTGTCTTTTGTATTTATGTTTCTTCCGGTAACAACTTAACTGTAATAAAAACATCTTATATCTATTATCCTTATTTATCTAATCCTTAAAACACTTTTATTACTAAAACTATTCTCAGTCATTAGACTGTCTTTTATTCTTATGTTTTTTTTTATATTGTATCTCTCTACACTGATGGTAGTCTTTTTTTTTTTAAATAATTTTTATTTCCTACACTATTTTTTATTATAGCGTGTCACTTGTTATTCTCTACACTCACTGTAGTCTCTAACTTTTATTGTATTTATTATGGTATTTCACCTTATATTTCCTACACTAATGGTAGTCTTTTGTTTGTATTTACTCTGTTCTTAAATTAAGCTTACATTTAGTTTACAATTTATTTTAATTGTATTGTATCTTGTAACTTGAGTTACTGGGTCTAACATATATGGGTTTTAATTTAGTTTCAATTTACTTTTTACTGCTCCCCCAACCTACTGGGTATACTGCTGGTTTATTGGGTTTTTATATAGTAGGTTATTTGTATATTGACCAAGAGTTTTCCTTGTTATTTAGTGTGATTTTATTACCATTTTATTGACTTAATGTACAGTTTCTTGTTTAATCTTTAACCATTTATTATTCTCACTCCCTATGGACATTTTCTTCTTTATTTATGTTGTATTAAATTAAAATTTTAATGTGATAATTCTGTTATGCTACAACGCGTAGAATGTTTTAAGTAGAGCGGATTGTCAATACTACACTAACGAAAATACTTTTACGAGTATATTATATATTTGCTTTTACACACACAGCCTTCAAGCACACATACTCTGTATGAACATACAGTGGAGTATCTAGAAATTGGCTTTGGGGAGGATCCGGTGTCGGGTCGGCTTCATACAAAAGAAAAAACAAGTTATGATTAATCAGCAGTAAAGTGGCTGAAAAATTCATGATAACATCTTGAAATTAGTCTGATTAAAGAAATCGGTAGTAACACATTAAAATGCGATTTATTGAAGTATTGTTAAAAAATAACTTATTGACTAATTGATTTTCTTATATTTCATATTTCAAACGTTTACCCTAATGCTGTGTAATAAATCTGTTAATAGGTTTAAAAAAGAGCTTCCACTATATTAATGTACAAAGCCGATAAAAATAATAATATGAAACAGCCTAAAAATTAATTGATTAACAAAATTTGTCATCTTTTTCTACCCTCGGGGCGGGAGGGTCCGGTCCCATTCGTCACCCCCCTAATTACACCCTTGTGAACATACAGTGTTAGGTAACCCCACATAGCAAGAATTGACTGAAGTTAGCAAGAATTTATTTTCATAAACTAGATGGAATATTCTCTGCATTAGATAGAATACCTTTTCTTTAATTCTTTGAAGATAAATCGGTATTCCTTTTAATTTCGTTTTACAATTATTCATAGTTTAACACTTGGGAGGACTTTTTAAGGGCCTTTAAAAAATTCGATTTCTTAGATAAGTCATTAAGTTGTAGATTTCGGGCAGTTTTGCCTAAAGTTCCTACTGTTTTAAAATCTAAAATCATATATTTAAACTATATCCACGTATGCATGCGCGCGCGCGCGCGCGTGTGTGTGAATATGAATTGCGATTAATGCTTTTACATGAAAATTGTATTAGAAGTTTCGGATGCCGTAAATTGTAAATAAATTTTTTTGTAGAAATCAGTTTTGTACAAATACTCCTGTTTCTTCTATAAGTATAAAGACTGTTTTGTCTGACGAATGTATCATAAAATTATTATCTGCTTTGCTAGAAACTGGAATTTTTAAAGAAAAATTTACTTTGTATTAAAGGGCATTGATATATTAATCGATCCTTCGTTGATAAATTCGGCACGAATTATTAAATGAGTCAGACAAATCAATATTTGTAATTTTAGATGAAATTAATTATATTTGTGATAATTGTGAGGTAGCTTCAGACATACAATTTAATCAAAAACGCGCTTACATAATATTTTGTATAATATTAAAGGTTTGGCAATAGTTTTTAATTTTTATCAATTATTTTGATTAAAAATGAGCGTAAAGAAAGGATTAAACATAACTACAGTCCGTCAAATAGTGTATATAGGTGTATACATTAACAAACATGAAATGTTCCTTTCTTAATATGGAAATCCGAGAACATATTTTTGTTAATTACAGTATATTATAGTGAGTTCGTTTTCAAAGTAAAAAGCAATATACGGGTGTTATAAAAAATTATAAAAATTAATAAATATATTTTTATTCCCTTTTTGACGATTACAAGTAGGTTAATTGTTTTTTCTTATTAATCTGTGTTGAAAATAATCCGGGATCACTTCCTACAAATACACAACAAGTTAATTTTCAGACGGAACCATATGATCCGCATTCTTTACTGTACCTTCAATTAATATAATTTAAGTGAATGACCTAATACTACTTTAAAATCTTCCGACTCTTAGTTTTTTTATTCGTGTCTGTAATTAACGAAACCAACACCAAGCGGAACAATAATTCTATTTAATTAAACCCTTCTTCGCATCAACTGATTAAATTAATCCGGCAAAACTCCATTGCAAAATCATTATAAATATTGAAAATTTTAAATAAGTTTATAAAAAGCGTAAAAATATAGTATTTTTAAAATGTTATCAGGATCCACGATTTGACCAATTTGGACAAACAACGTTTGGTCATTATAGTAAATGTATAATTGCCAATAGACACTAACTTGCCAATTTTATAAGTTTACGAATTTATTTGCTGTAAAAACTAACAATTAGCCTCCTACACAAAAAGTTTTTCTGTACCAGATAAAAGAAAGACAGTTAACGCTAAAGCACTATTATTTGTTGCAAGCCATTTGCGATCAGGTAACATCCAATTAATTAAGCAAAAGCCACAAATAAAACTGTGTACTTTAAACAGAGACGTACTCTAAATAGAAGACCGTCAAGCGAAGTAATGAAACTGCTGTCTATTTTTAAATTCATCTATTTACTGATGTCGTTCTTTGTAAATTTGTTTTACTGGATTATCCGTTTACTTACGTATCCTTAAGGTAAATTATTCATCGCGTCGTATTACTGTTCCAGAAATACGATAACAATTCATAAAACTAAAGGTCTGTAATCAAAAGCAGAATCACATATTCGGATCATACACTCGGATTATGCTCACTTTATCTGACATTAACATGTTTATACATTTATTCTACAATATGCAACAAACCGCTTTACTGCATAGTTATTAACTGATCACGATACTGTAAGTGAAACCTTTCTTTATCTTAAAAATAAAATTTAATGTGTATTTCCTTTAGAATTATTAAGTAACTATCAGCTTTTTATACGTGTCTGTAATTAATAAAAACAACACCAAACGAAACAATAATTCTATTTAATTAAACCCTTCTTTGCATGAACTAATGAAATTAATCAAGTAGAAATTCATTGTAAAGTCATTATACACAGTGAAAAGTTTTGTTTCCATCCTCTTACTATTGTTACGTAAAATAGGAAATACGTTGTTTTGAAAGACAAAGTAACTTGAAATGGTGTAAGTTTTATTCGTATATTCAACAAAAAACGTATTACACAATGTTTAATTAAAAATATCTTTAGTAGAATTACAGGGTAGACTAGAGTTTAAGTTGGATTATTAGTTTAAGTTGGAATTTAATTACACAGGGCATTCTACAGAAGCTGGCTACGAGAGATGAATATAAACACGAACGCCGATACTGAAAGTGTAAACAAACATATAGGACGAGTTTAATTGCGTGTGAAGCTGACCTGATGATGGTTGACGAGACGTGTAGCGGAAAGGGAAAACAACAATGAACCTGAATTGCTATGCTAGTCCATCAGAATTTCACACGCGTTTATCTGTTATTAAAACCTCAAATTAAATTGAAATGCACCGTGTCCTTCTTAATCATAGATTACAACGCGCCTTACAGAAACCAAGGTGACTCTTAACTAGTAAAATAACAATGTACAGTAAAGCTGTCATTTTATTTTACCAAACAATAAATAGTTTTTATAAAATCCGTTTACAATAATGTGTTTTAAGTTTTAAAAAATATGCTGTTAAAGGTTTATTCGGCGAAATTATATTTTCTTTAAATTCGTAAATCATCTTGTGTTACACTCTAAGCAGTTTGAAAAGTCAAAGTGATTTCTATTTTTTTACATTGCAAGTATTAGCCATCATCAAACTTAGTTTGCTTTGGCACCCACAGATCACTACGAAATATTTTATTTAAAACATTTGTTCACTCCGTTTCTGCTGTTATTATCCTTAGAATAATAATTCGTATTCTGCGCTACAGTATTTTACGTAACGTTTATTTTTTTGTGCGGAGACTTATAGTCATTAAGATATTTTTAATTTTAATAATTCTTTAAGCTCTTAAACCGTTTTAATTTTTGTAGCTATCCGTGTACTTCTCTGATGGCTTGGCAGGAAACAGTATTTTTCTTAAATGTTTTTTTTTCAATTGAACAGGAGAATCGAAGCAGTGGTGCTTCTTCCATTAATTACCCTTCTTCATGTTCCTTAAGTTTTCCAACTCGTGGCCAGTCCTGCTTCGTGGATTCGGTGACTCAACACACTTACGCAACAAGAATTGTATACAAAATTTATGTCAGATGCGACACGTCTTGATTAGAAAATGAAATTGTATCGCTACACTAGTTGTAATCCTTGATTAAAAAATATCTACATAAGTTACTGAACGTATATTTAACTACCGTGAAATAATCCTCTATTTAACCCTTACCATAACTATTGAGTTACAATATAATAGAAATAAACTAAGTTAAAATTGCCCCTTTTACATCGTTTAGAGTGTTCAATGTAGGTCATGTTAAATTTCGATACGTAGTTTGTATAAAAAAAAAAGAGGGCAACAAAACGAACAATTTTGTACAATTAACCTGGTAATCCACGCTTCGAAAATCACTACTGCCGTAGTATTCCGGCGGGATAGAGTATCAAACCGAAGAGGTACCGACCGTTTATCAATTGGGCTTCAGGAAAAGAAGAGGTAAATATCCAGTGATGACTAAGATAGTTATAAACAACAGCACTTTATAGAGTAAGTGAGCCGTTTTAAATATCTCGGCTGTGCAGTAGCTATGAATATGATATGATATAAAAGAAAAGATACATAAATTTAGGAATATTTGTGGTATGATTCATAGAAATCTTAGAAATAAAACAACACTCAGCACAAGGATTAAATTTTATAAGATAATTGCAATACCTACATTGACATACGCGAGTGAGGTCATGACAAGAAAGGAATAGGTCCTAAAATGCAGTTTCTTCGAAGTACTTTAAATTATACATTGCAAGGTAGAATAAGGAATGAGGATATCAGAGCAGAACTCGAAGTAAAGAACATGAATGAAATTATTTCAACTTACAGAAGACAATGGTGAGATCATCTGCAAAGGAAGACAGAGGATCGATTGGCGAAGCGGCACTGAACTATAAAGCCATTGGTAGAAGAGACGTGGGTCGTCCGAGGATGATATGGGTGAAGAAACAGGTTTGTGTAACCTAATCCTTGAAGAAGAAGAAGAAGAGCAGAGGAAAGAGGGAAGCCATTCTTGTACTTAGACTAATACTGGAGAAAATGCTGGAGATTGCAAGGAAACCCACTTAACTTTCATAAACATCGGAAAAGCACTCGATAATGTGACGTAGCTTAACCTACCTGAAATTTTAAGAAGAACGGGAAGCTAATACGGTATATAAAGAGAATGATTTAGAATTCATTTAAAAATAAAACTGAGGTAATAAACTAACGAATAAACAAGAAGACGAAATTGTAAGAAAGGGAGAAAAGAAGAATATTGCGTTTTGTCTCTTACAGCTTGTATACTTGCATCTAAGATGCGCTGAATAAAATTAGGGAAGACGTGGTTATCCAAAAGACAAAAATACAAAAGAAGATACAAATATGGTTTGTCTCGATTATGACGACATCATGGTGATAGCTGGAAGTGAGATGGATCTTGGTAAGGCGATGGAAACAGTGGAGGGAATTATGGAACTGAAATCCAATATGAAAATTAATAAGCGAAAGCTAGGAAAATGATGAGTGGTGGAGAGAAAACCCAGAATGAATGTACTAGTGGATAGAGAAGCACTATAGGCTGTTGAAGAAGTTACTCATTTAGGAAGCAAAGGAAATCAAGTATAGAATATCCAATCGAAAACAGCAAATAACGAAATGAAATGCCTTATCACTATAAACAATCAGCTGGATGATTAAGAAGAGAATGTTGAAAACATCTGTTCGGAATGTAGGGTTGTTACAGAAGAGTGTTAAAGATCAGCTGGAGATAAAAATTAACTAACGAAGGGGTTTATCAGAGAGCTGGGGAGAGAATAACGCTATCTCTAATAATATATATATAAAAAAAAAAAAAACAGGAGAATAAAACTGTATGTTAACTACACGTTATGACACCGTGGTCAAGATAGTACTGAAGCGAGGAGGTGCCAAGGAAAGGCCTGTTTCAAACAGATAATAGAAGATTTCACTTGCGCGAATTATACTGATTTGAAGACGAGAGTTGGAAATAGTGATGTCAGGAGAAATACCGCAAATCGAACCGCCGAAGAAGTAAGTCTGCCTTTATTATGTTAACCGTTCGATACTCATGTCTAGCATAATGTCTAGGCTGATAACGTCAGGTATCCATTAGAACTGGTAGCTGAGATGCATTCGAAATTCACGACGTATAGGTTTAGAAACGAATACTCTGCCCTCTGTACCACCTAGTCTAAAGACTAAAATATATTTTACTTGTTTCAGTAGGTAATTACGTTTAGCCAATTCGTAAAAGCTGGCAATGATAACAGCCTGCAGTTCAGTTATTAGTAACGTATCGTGGAAGCCATTAAGTAGGAGACAATGTTATTTATTTTCTGTTCAGCCGCCCGTACAAACATTTGCACACTGGCTGAATTGGTTTAAACGCTTATGATCGTGAGCTGTGCAGGTGTACACAGAAACGGTTGACGTAACAACCATCGCTGCTACGACGACCACAGAGTGCGTTTCCAATTACGTGCGTGACTCTACACCACGCTCGGTTGGCTCCAATCCATATTTTCTCATTCTTTATTCAAAATTATTGTTTCACTTTTTAGTTTAATTAACCTTGGTAAACAACACATCGCAGCTTCTGGCTATTAAGTTTTAATATTTAACGTCTGTTAATAAGTAATAAACTTCTCTGAGTTGACCTCGCTTTCCATTTAAAAACGTACGAACGTTTACACATCCTATACATCTCATTCCGTTCAATTCTGCCTTATTTACTTCAATTATATATGTTAAACATAATGATTATTTTGATGCTTCCGTTTTTACTTACTAAAGACCTCTCCGCTTACCTTGTGTCTCTTTGAATAAGCCTACGTAAAAAGACTCAAGCGATAGTTTGCCACACTTCTGTATTTCCACCAAATGTTCATGCTACTTGTTTTATTTCGAATATAAAATTATACGTTTCATGTTTAAATCTCTTTTTGTACAGTCTTTTCTTTTTACTGTCTAGACTTCTCGCATATCTTAGACAACTTATTAGGAATTGGAATACGTAACGATATGAAGTTTAAAGCACGGGAACTGAAAAATACAGTGGATTGCAAATACAGAGCAGATGAGTGAAGGATGATGGAAAACAAAAAAGAGATGACGCATTAGAAAAGTGAATGTGCACAAGTCGCGTATGTTTCCCTCCTTCTTTACTCCTTCCCTCGAACTATGTTACTTTTATTTTTTAAACATTTTATTTCTGGATTATGTTATTTTATTTCTCGTATTTGTATACAATTGAGTTTCGTCTAAAAAATTAATCTTTAATAAGGGAAGAATTATACTGGAAAATGTAACTCATTAACTAGGCCTCGAAGTTTAAGAAATGAAACTTGAATCGTTTACAATTCTAAAGTAAAAAATCATGTAAAGAAAAAATTATTTAGAAAACATAAAGGCTATAAAATAATATAAGCGATTAAACATCGCTGATTTTAACATTTACTTGTTGGATTTATCTTTTTTTTAAATATACTTTGAGATGTTACTTAAGATAAATTAAATTTAGTTTAATTAATAACAAGAAATGATAACCATAAAATAAGTAGCATACTGTTTGATTACGAGACGCGTATGCTACGTATAACATAACGTGTTCCACAAACATGAATACGTTATATTACGCGCCAGTAATGAACAGATAATTATTGTCTTAACATTATACTGCCAACAAATGACAGATTTTGGCTAAACGGAAGACTTACAAAATGTATTTATTAATTTTATACAGTTATCAGTCGCACAGGCCATGCCATTATACGTGTTACGAAACATTATAACACAGCAAACCATTACAAGAAAAGTAGGTAACTGTTTTTAATTGAAACGTATAACAAATATACAAACGAATGGGAAAAAACGTTTCTTAATCTCCTTACGTGTGGAAGGGCAAGCTCGTTTGTATCTTTGATAAGAATTTTTATTCACTATAACCTTTGTAAATAAATTCTCTATCCAAAAGAGGAATGCGTATTATACGTGTTAATGGTCGTAGGTAGATCATTCAAACGAAACAGCTTGCTTTTAAACCTATTGTGGTCCTGTCACCTTGACTTCACACGCGTTCCGTCCGATTCGTTCTGTACCTACATCGCACGTCTGTTCTTACTTCGTTCGCCTCTTGCTCTGACGCTTTGTCCGTAAATTAGTTTGCTTTCAACATTTTTTATTTGGGTTAGTTTGTTGTTTATATTTGACTACCGTACTTTAGTAAGTTTGACCTTAATTTCTGTAACACAGAAATATCGTTACATTAAAATTACTTTTTACGCGTTGACATAAATATGTATTATTGCGTATGTCTGCCCTCGGAATGAGACGTCTTCGAATAGAATTCCATAAAACGCACATATTCTTACAGAGATCGTGAGCTGGTAATAGTTGATTCCATTATTAAACACCTGAGAATTGATAGTCGCAATTGTTTATTAATACTTCCGTAAAGCCGTCACGCTCAATCGTCACGTATCACAATAGTTCTCCTAATTATACAGATATCTCATACCCACTAAAAGCAAAAAAAAAATCACCAAGTTAATAAATTACAATATCGTAACACAGATGCACCATTAAATATTTAACACTTTCAAGCTACCGCTAAATTCGTTGTTTTAAACGCGTGTAATAGAACTGCTGTCGCAGGAAAACTCAGCGTGAACATAAACAAGCTTGAAATAATTAGGACTCTCGACCTCTTTGGAACACTATAGAACTTTCGTGATGAATCATAATACCGCGGGAAGTTTCCAGTTATTCACATAGCGCGTGTCTGTATGGTGACACGCGAGTTGCGCAACTGTTGTGCTATAGATTGCCCAATTCGTCCGCTAAATTTTTTACGAGCGTCGTCATAAGAATTATTGAAGTATTTACAATTTTTCAGATTTAAACTAACTTTTCATAGAAAGTACGCTAATACATAAATGTAACTATCTGAAAATACTTACTAGGCCTACTGTGATAAGTAGAGTTCGGATCGATATGCAAAAATTTGACCTGAAATATGCATGCAAATATGCACAAAAAATCCCAAAATATGCACTAAAAATGGCGAAATATGCAAAAAATGAGTAAAAACAGTTGTAAAAAATTGAATCTTTTTTTATAATTTCATTCTTACAAAAATGGTAGTGAGGAGGATAAAGTGAAAATGAGCCACTCTTTCATTGAATCAATTCACAATTTTATTTTTATAGTACAGATAAAGATAGATAAAAAATATACAAAGCTTATATTATGTAGTTGAAAAATATATATTAAAATGAAAGCACGAAACGTCCTCCAACTAATTGGAATTAAATAGAATAATCACAGTTTTTTCAAGGTTTTCAATCTTGAAATTTCGCCTTTTGTCACTTAAAACATTTTTCAATGAGGAAAAGGACCTTTCCACGTCACATGAGACTATGGGGAGGAATCGATAAGCTGCTATTTCTTGGGGGTCCGTCAGCTCACATTCTGGCACAACCTCTCCATTCAAAATCTTTGACACCGCCTGAGCAGTCTTCCATCCAGGATTTCTTTGTAGTACCGCATCCAGCTTCTTCCTCATGCGTTCCCCGATGGGCCCTTTCCAATCTTTACTTTTTGTAATCAAGTCATCGATCAGAGCCACAGAATTACACAAATCCATTCCTCTACTTTCCAGAGTGGTAATTAAATCAGGCAAATCACCAACATTGGATCGGACGTAAGCAAGATCTTGGACCACAGAAGAGTTTGTTCAGTGCAGCTTTTGCTTTCACAATGGCTTGGTTTCCGGTTTCATCAAAACTTTCAATCACTTCCTTCAACTTTTGGTGATGTTCAGCAAAATAATTAGCCGCAGAAATCCACGTACCCCATCTTGTGATTATTGGTTCAGGTGGTAGAGGAGTATCAGGGTATGCATTTTTGAAAGCCCTTACTCTGCTAGGTGCTTTAACAAATACCTTTTTTGCCGAAGATATTAATTTATTCAAATCAGGTAGACTATTCCTCAACTCTTCTGCAACACGATGGACGCCATGGGCCATGCACGTCAGGTGAATCATCTTGGGATAAAAAACTTTTAGGCTTTCTCCAGCCTTCATCATGTACGCTGCACTATCCGTAACAAAAGCCAATAATCGTTCTTCCCCATATTGCTGCGCATGAGACCCCCACAAAATATTAATCGCTTCACTCACTGTCCTGGCGATCGTGGAGTGATTTGTTTTTTCCAACTCTTTACATAAAATCAGGTGGCCACGTCCAGCTTCCTCTGAACTGAGTTTCCCAACTATTACATGGGCTAGATATCGCCCACAGGGGTCAGTCGTTTCATCAATTGACATCCAGATGGGGGAATCACCTATCTCATTTTGTATTCTTTGCATCACCTTCTCGTACACTGGAGTAATGTAGTTTTTTCTGAGTGTCGATTCGTGAGGGATTTCTTTACCTGTGTACTTCTTCAAGAAGGCTCTAAAATGTTCATTCTCCAACTTATGAAGAGGAATATTGGATTTTAACATTGCCTCGCAGAGATCTTGGTACATCTCGTTCTTCTCCGAAGATTGGGACATTGACTCGAGCTTTGACGCGATGAAAGGCTGTTGAAGATTCTTCACTTTTTGCGCCTTTTCCACCTTTTGTTTGTGAGTCCTAGTTGATTTGTGTTGGTCGAACTGAAACTTTTTTTCAGCTTTGACCTGAAATCAAACAACAAGAAATTCTGTTAGTTTTTTCTGGTTTAATTTAGGTAATTAAAAATTATCTACCATAAATTCGAAAATGAATATTTAGGTATTTTTTTGATAATGGTAAACTCGTAGATAGGCAAAGTAAGAGAAAATAAAGGCCGCCGATTTCAAGGGACAACGTTGTGATTTAAGTAGAAATAGGTTGGTACCTACCCCCCCCCCCCAAAAAAAAAAAACTAAAAAAACTGTTAGGAAAATCTTATTTTTTTATACGCTTACTTCAAAATTTTTTGTTTAGCATCTTGCTAGGAAGATAGATCTTGGCTACGTACGAATTTTTGGTAATAGTTCTGAGTAACGCCCTTGTCTGGAAAAGGCACAAAACCTGCAAAAATCCAGGTTTTTTGTGGTTTTACATAAATTACAGGCCAAGAAATCAGGCCCACTGATTTCAATTTTTTTTGCGGATTATTCGCGTCCGCTCCTAGTCTTGGCCTGTAGTTTACGTAAAACCACAAAAAAAAAACCGGTTTTTGCAGGTTTGTGCCTTTTCCAGACAAGGGCGTTACTCGGAACTATACCGAATTCTTTGTTCAAAAACCTATTTACGCGTATATACCAATTCTTTGGAAGTGATAGTAAAGGAAAACAAAAAGAGACATTTTTCCACAAAAATATTATTGAAGTTTAAGTGTTTGAAACAAAAAAGCAGCGAAAGGAATAGAAATTGAGTGTAGTGTTACATACCTATCTAAAATGAATTTTCTCCAAAATATCTTAAATAGGAACACTTACCTCTTTTCCACAAACTTGACAGAAGATTCTTTTCCCGTCAGTAGTGAAGGCCGTGTCACTCCCTATCCACTTTTTGAACAATTTAAAAGACATTTTTCGCTTTCTGCCACTACTGAAGCACTAGTGAAACACCACAAACGCACACGCTGCACAAACGAACTGAACGCCGAGAGAAAGTAACAAGTGTACTTATTTAAAGACGATGGGGGTGAGAAGGAGAGGCGAGGGGTAAATCACAAATGAGCGGTCACTAACCTTCACTAAATACGTAGCACAAAGTGGCCTTCACTTCCAATCGACCTCATTTTCATTGTGAAGAGTAAATGGTGAAAGGAATTATAGTACATTTTATATTTAATTCACTACATTTTTTACTAAGTTTATTAAATACTAAACATTTGGTTGTAGATTAGTTTTGATTTCGATTACGACACTACCAGACATTTGTAATACATGGGACATTTTGTAAGACGAATCAAGCGTCAGACACAACAGAAATAGACAATATAAAGATTTCACAGAGTTACAAAACGTTTATTACTGCCATTATTTTATAAACAATGACTTGGCATGTTGTGTCTGTTACGATGTTTCTCCAAAGTCGAGCCTAGACATCAACAATTGTTGTATATTTTGGAATGTGTAACACGTTGTGTACAGTTACTTATACTTACCTGACTCCTTGACTTGTCACTACCTAATTATGGCTGAGCTGGAAGCGACAGTGAAAGCAATTTTTCTGTTCCTCTATCTTATCTATATCTACATTTTAGACTAAACAAGAAAAGGCCAGGCCAGTTACCCCAAATACGTTTTGCTTCTGAAAATCTTCCTTCCAAACGCACTGAGCAATATTCTAGGAAAAAAAATTTGTAAAAATGTTTAAAAGTAGTGAAAAATCGTCCAAATATGCACAAAATATGCGAAAAAAACCCAAATATGCAAAATGGTCTCAAATATGCACAAATATGCAAAATGAAATCGGTTTTTTTGGTTGCAAATTGCTAAAAAAACACTCAAAACAGATTTCTATCAACATTAGGAGCTAAAAAAAGAGATATGCAAAATATGCGAAATCCGAACTCTAGTGATAAGCTTACACATTTGTTTACCCTTCACAGGGGTTAAAATCAGCGTTGGACAGACCACGTTTCTTTTGCCATACGGTATACAATGTGGCACTAGCACTACAGATTGTTATTATCTCTTCAAATTCTCGGTTCACCAAGAAGCCCGAGTCTGATTCGTGAAAACAGTTCACCTACTGTCATTCAAAATTTCACACATTCACAAGGAGCCGCTCGGAGGAAGCGATTGTAACGACCAGATCATAATTAAACAAACCGCTTTTGTTTTAATTACCGGTACCTTATACCGCCCTTAAAATTGCTCTTAAGACCACACATCCTTATTGGAATTGTCCTTATATTTTCCTGCTTATATCTTTAATTACCGTATTTTAAATACCTTGAATTTATAAAATTGTGGTAAGCAGTTCAAGCAAAGAAATCTCGGTGGTTCTTTCCATCTCGTTGGAAATTTAAGCCAACGACCAACCAACCAGCCAATGTATTTTTTTTTTTTTTTTTGTTAATGTACTGGTTTCTCAGCAGAGGAAAATGAAACTTAAATATATTGAGGATAATTAAACAATCCAGAAGTAAAAATAATTATGTATTAAATATTCTTGTAGCTTAGAAAAAAGGCGTAGTAATCGCTGATTTTAACATTTACTTTTCGCGTAAGATTTATGCGTGTTTTTTTTAACACGTTTGTACGTTTTTTATAAAGCAAAGCAAATTACTTACTTATCACAGTGAATGTTGTTTTTTAACTACGCCAAGACTAAACTGCCTACGTTCTCCACTCTGTTAGTTTGTGATCCATAATGGGTACTCAGATACAAAATTTACGAGAACAGTTGTAGGCCTGTGTGGACAGACAGTTCATTCCATCTGGCAATTGTTACTGTCTACTTTACTCTTTTGAACTTTGCACAAAGTACCTTTCTACCACACGCGCGCGCGCATACACACACATAAACTCTCTGTTTGTCTGTCTACCTGCCTGCCTGCCTGTCTCTCTCTCTCTCTCTCTCTCTCTCTCTCTCTCTCCTTTCTCTATACATCTTTTCCAGCTGTATGTGAGGTCGATGTTTCTGATAGCTTGTCTACATTTGACCCGGTCGTGCACGTCTTACAACGATAGCTGCTTTTCCTTTAGGTCATCCCTTACACAATCCACCTCCGTTTAAGCCTATCTCTTGCTTTCTTACCCAGAACCTCCCATCCCCAGCACTTCTTTTCTCTTCACACGATCATACTACTGAGACTTCTGTCTTTTTGCATCTTCTTCGATATCGCTACTATCTTCGTTTTTCGTCTTATTACATTGTTCGCGACCTTATCCACTTTGATTACTCCACACATCCTCGTAAGCGTTTTATTTTTTTGCTACATTAACCTTTCTTTCTTGTAATTTCCTCACTGACCGTGTTCAGCACCATACACCAATGATGATTTTACTACAGTACCAATGATGTTTCTTCGCTTAACTTCAACCTTGATTCTACGGTCACATAGTACCATACCCCTGCCCCTGACATCTTCCTCTAGTTAATCCAGGCTCCTTGAATTCTCTGTGGTATCTTTTCATCCATATTCCGTCTTAAATTCCCAGGCATTTAAACTTACCCATTCTCTTCAGCTTTACCTCTAGCGTTCTGATCTCACGGTCTTGAGCTTTGTTAAAATTCAGATATTCCGTTTCTTTCTGCTAATCTTAAGTCCACTGTCCGCCAAGGTCGTCCTCCACTGTTTTATTTCTTCTCTTCAACATTTCTGCTAGTACTTCGCAGCACAATCTCATTCGCAAACATCATGCACCAGGGAGATCGATCTCTCATCCCACGTAGATCAAACTTCTACGCACTAAAGGCAGAACCCTGATGTAAACCTTCTCCCACTGGTTTTATTCAGTTGGTCTAACGCTGCTTGATCTTGTTCCTTTATACGTTTCTTGGACCAACCGCACGTACTTCTCTGGTAATCATCTCGCAAATGTCTCCAGATTTCTCACAGCTGTATAAAATGTTCGATAGTTTCTACCGCGTGAATATAGGTGCTGCATATACCACTGCTTCACTTGGTTATATTATCACTTATTTTTTATAATATTTGTGATAATAATAAATAATGGCTCCTTTTTTACCACCTGAGCAATCTATGTGTTGGGTGGGGCAGGCTACTTTATTTGACCCGTTCGGTACACAAGGAAGGTAGTGTGGACAGCACTGCGCTCTAACCAGCCATTATTACCTCAGAATTATATCTCGTGTCATTTCCATTGGATGAATCGAGCAGGGGCTGAAAAACACACCTGGATTGTATGCTGCGTTCGGGAATCGAACCCGGAACCTCTAATTAGTAACCAGGCTAATATCGGTAATAGTTATTCTAAATATTTTCAGAGTATTCATAAATATTAAGAAGCTGATTCCTAGAAGAGCTAAGTCCTTGTTAGAAGTTAAATACCTCGAACATGATAGGAGGGAATCGAGGAAGTGGCAGAAGAAACCCGATTCTTGACAACAGGAAAGGATAGGAAAAAGGACCAGATTACAGATAAAATAAACTAAGAAAGTAAATTCTTTAAATAAAGTATGTGCATAAAGGGAGGTTTGAACAGTTGGTACTGGTTGGTATTGTAACGAGCAAAAATTTAAAAATTTTAAATTTTCTCCTCGACGGAGTGCGTTCACACGGTGATGTGTCAACGACTTCCAGTTGACGCAATAAATAAAGCGTAATGAGAAGATGTCAAAGCAGCGTCGCTAACTAGACAATAGGAAGACGTTAAGTTCGACTCGGCTATAGAAATTGGTTGTACAAGATGACAGGGAAAGTTTAGTTTAGAATTATTACCCGCAACAGCCGAAACAATGTAGGCAAGGACATTCACACTTGGTCTGAGAATTGTAGCAGATGTTCAACCAAGTTACGTCAGTATACGACGTACTGCAAAAAGGGGAAACAATATGTTTACAAAGGAACGGACGTACTGCACTTTAAGAAACAATACGTGGAGCAGAGAGTGGACAAAAACTCAAGTCATGTTACTCAGCTGGAGATAACGTCAAGTGTCAGACGGAATTTACGAGTGGAAAGTTGGGGTGACTTCACCAGCTAGCAGATGTCCAAAATTATTAATAGTTACAAAAAAGGGGTGTAAGAGAGAACAATACTTCGGAAGAACCTAAGTACAGATGAAAGCCAACTCAGAAAAACACAGCGTTTACTTCAGACAATGGATTGATCGACAGGCGTATAATAGCTAGAGATTCTACGAAATAGGTCAACGTTCGACAGAGCAAAATCGGGGGATGTCTGGCAACCTATCAGAAGACTAGAGCCACGAAAAACACTGGTGGAGAGGACAGTTTCCATAGTGACAAAAACAAAGAACCTATCAGAAGAACGATGACGGAGAATCCTAACATAGTGGGACAAACTATTCCAGGAAAACTAAAAACTGACCTATCACGAGTAAGGAAGGCGTGAACAGCGCAAGGGACAAAATTTTGAGTAGGGACGAGTTAATAAAACTATATGTCCAACACGGGGACAGGGCCAGTATTATTTCAAATTTTCACGAGTTTACTTGAAATTCGGAGCCAGTTTTACTATAATTTTCAAACAGTTTACTTTAAATTCGGAGCCAGTATTATTTCAATTTTTCAAGAGTTTATTTAATTGTTCGGAGAGTTTAACTCAAGTTTCGGGAGTTAGTACATCAAATCGTAAATTAACAGACTTAGTGAAATTATCATGTCACGATAGTTAGACTTAGTAAACTTTTAATAGTGAATTTCAAAGTGCGATGTAACGGACTTAGATAATAACCATTCAAACCGAACAATAAGAGCGTAACACGAACAAATATCATCACATATGTACTATACAAAACAGATGAACTTAAATTGATTCAGTGTTACTACATCTCATTTAAAAACGTTATAGAACATGAAACATTGAACTAACTAATCAATCACACATATATTGATAAAACAGTGATATAAGTGGAAAATAGACATGAACAGTAACGTCAAAATGAACACACAACACACATCGTAAGATGAAGTATTCAAATGAACACTAAAACATTACTTATTTACATAAATCTACTTCGAAGCGAGTGATCGGGAGTGTGTGCAAGTGTTTGTGATATCAGCGGCAGTCAACGAGATGTGTCTTCATGTCATCATCATCACCGAGACCGGACATCACCAGATACTAATGGATATTTCATAACTCAAGTAACCATTATTTTAATTATTACTATTAAGCTACTGCTACTGACCTGATTCTTTCAAAGAATTCCTCCCTGGGAAATTATTAGTAAATGTAACGAATATAAATCAGAATTAAAAACGTAATTAACGAATATGTTAACAAAAACTATCTGGGATTAATGAACGCATCAATAATTAGAATATGAATTGTTATCTCATTTGATTTATATATGTATGTATGTCTTCTTTGTTTCAGCATATATTTAAACTTGAATTTGTTTTCTATAAAATATGTATGTATTTACAGGTACATCGATGTTTTATATGTATGATTATAACTTATTATGAATGATAAATAAATTAGTTATTTAAGTTGATTCTAAATATGCGTTTATTATTACCACAGATAACCCAGATGTTAACTTGATTTTTAAATAAAATCACAAAGTAGAATTTTAAGAGTTTCTTTTGCTCAGTAATATAAATTGAAGTTGCAATATTAATTATTAAATGATATCAAGTGTTGAGCTATAAATAATCAGAATAGTTATTCATTGTATTAAGGACGCTCCAAGATAGTGGGGCACGGCAAACATAATTAAATTGATTAATTCATTAAATATTAATATAATATTCATTATAGTATCCATTCCATTTCATCATTGTAAGAAGTTCATATTATTTTATTTGAGTAATGGAAAGCAGCTGGATAACTTAAAACGATTCCGTAATTTAAAAAGAAATTTATACTACTTAATTTCAAATTTGAAAACATCATTGTCAGAGTTTATCAACATCGGAATTCATACGGAGGTCAGCTGATAGCCTGTGTTAACAATGTACGTAGTTGTGATTCTAATGATCATACCATGGCCGTGACTGAAATTTTTCTTGGTCTTTATATTTATTTTGAGGTGTTGAATAAGGTAAATTAGATTTGGTTTAACTAAATAACTCTACTGGCATCATGACTGGCATAGCAGAACATGTACCATTGTTGAGATGAACAAGAACTACTCGTCCGAGCAAAATGAAGACTGCTCCTATCAAGCAATGAGTACTGTCATGATCACGATATATTCCGGTTCACTTGTGTAGTATGCCTTCTCTATATCTTCGTAGCCACGTTTTCAATGCACAGTATGGTCTTCTCGTGTTGCTTTTTCGTCTCTTGGTACCACAATGTAATTTTGTGGTCTGATTGTACCACAGTGTATACTTATACTTCAATATAGCAACTTATATTTTTCTCTTTATCTATTTATACTCAGTATTCTTATATACAAGTTTTGTATTGCGTCTCATCTAATTTATTTTATACCCCCTCCCAAATATTTACTGAGGGGGGATTTTTTGAATCCTGGTAGCGTTCGGGTTGAAGGCCAAATCAGTGCCACTGTAAGTACAGTGTAACATATTGCTTATACGAATGCTCGTAATTCCAACGACAATAGAGCTTGTGACCTGCCATTAAAATAGAACCCGCTATTTTCAGAGCTCTTCGGGTCGGACCACCATTCTAGAATAGTCAGCACTGAAGAGGGTTACCGCAATCCAGCTGTAATGTGTGGGTGACAAGTGAAATCAGACAATGGACCACCGCCTCTCACCCGGTAAATAACAGTTATGCTCTGACCGTAGAGACACAAGATTGATTTCGCTATGTCATGAGTGTTTTTTTTTATTCCTACAAGGATAAGTGATATTGCCGTTCCAGTTCCCAAGGATGAAATATCCTCTTTCAGTGACTCTCTTCTTTTGCAGTGAACAGTAAGATAGAATAGTATCGGAGTAAGTGACTAGGCCACATGCAAAAATACAGGTGACCGTAAAAATATGTGATAGTGTCTGATCAAGGAACATAATTCTAAACCCATACTTCATAACACGTATATTATACACAAGTGTCTATATAACATGTGTATGTGTGTATGGATGCTTTCTGTACGGACAAATGGGGAACAATGAGTTAACTGAGCGGATTCAAAGCTTCTTCAAGCGGAACTGAATAGGATTATTTATAAAACCGTCTCTATAGCCTACATAATATTTAGATGGGTCTATGACGTTCCATAAATTTTAGAGATTTTTATGTGGGTTTTCGATGGATGGCTTATCCAATTTCAGGTCCATTAACGGAACATCCATATTTCAATTTAAATATCCATTTGCGCCAAACATATTCTCTGTGGACAGGCAACGAGCGCCAAAGGATACGTGTATTGCATTTTGCCTATTTAATCGGGCGCCTTCCGGTCTTACCGTTTCGCTTCCAGTCAATTGCTTCTTGTTTTTTTGTCAAACCGCTAATCCCTTGCTTTAAATGCATTCATGGAAGAAATCTGCGTTAATTAATTAATGCAATACCACATTTTCGAGATGGTTACCAGAAAAGTACGTGCGATTGGTCTAAGAATTATAAGAGATTGATCTTCCTGGTGCATGGTGTCTGCGGATGATATCGTGCCGTGCAGTACTAGCAGAAATGTTAAAGAAAAAACAGAATAGTGGAGAAGAACGACCTTGGAAGAGAGAGGACTTAAGAGATAATGTTAGCAGAAATGAATTCTTTGTTGTTGCTGTACGTTTACACCAAACAATAATATCACAGACACCAAACAAACATTTACATACCACACACAATCCGAGTTGACTATAGTAAACGGCAAGATTGTGTACTAACGGAATGATTGGCTAAACCAAATTGGAATAATGGAAGTGGCCGTAAAAATATATAATAGTACTGACGAAGAAAGATATATCTAAATCTGTACTTCCTTACACATGTATAATGTGACATGTCTGTACAGACAAACAAGTTGTCTGAGCCACATTCAGATGCATTCAACCGGAACTGAGAAGTATTATTTATAGTATAGTACTGACGAAGAAAGATATATCTAAATCCGTACTTCCTTACACATGTATAATGTGACATGTCTGTACGGACAAACAATGAGTTGTCTGAGCCACATTCAGATGCATTCAGCCGGAACTGCGAAGTATTATTTATAGTATCGTAGTCCTTCAGTCTTCGACTGGTTTGTACCCTCCCCGCATATACCCGTGGTGCGTGTGGTACTGATTCTCTCACAGGTATATGGGACCTACAGTTTAAGCCGGATCCGAACGGCATAGTTGGGGAAGGTTTATACTAAGCAGGATACCTCTCGCTGGTTTGCCATTGCCATTGTATCTAAATCAGATGGTCCCCGGCGGGAATTGAACCCGCGCCGACAGCGTAGCAGCGCATTTATAGTATAGTACTATAAATTTTGTAAAAAATGGCTAAACAGAATAATATCGGAATAATTGGCTAGATCAAATGCAAGAGCGCAAGTGACCGTAAAAATATGTGATAGTATCTGTTGAAGAAAGATATTTCTTCTTCCTACTAGACACCGAGAAGGAATTCGGACACGTACAAAACAAAGACACGCACACAGCACCTCGAAGCTGCGCTAATGTTACTAAAGATTTCATTAAAAGTAGGGAACAGAGTAGAAATCCGAGCACCCTTATATCGGTATGTGTGCCAGATCTACAAATTTGTACACAAAATGTTTGCCTACTACGCCGAATATCAAACGTTATTTGAACACTGACCACGTATCGAGAATTACGTGGCAATGCGATGTGAAAGCAAAGACCGTTTGTCATTAGAAAGCTTCTCGTCCGCCTTTTGCGCCAGTCCTCTAACTATCCGTCGTAAACTTAGTTTCAACATGCAACGACGCCATCCTGTTTTCCTGCTTCATCCGGTTTTGTTCTATTCGCAATGAGATTTTTCCCCCTCCGGAGGACAATGAAAAAAATGTCGAATTCTTACTAAAAAAACTGAACTCTTTCCTCGTGGGACAAATGACAAGTGTCCAGTCCGAACAACTCATAAATACAGCATGGACCCATTAATTTGTTGTAAATATTCCAGTCATTCAAATATAAGTAAACAATTTCCAATTAACCCAATATTCTCATGGCGTTACTGATAATCTTATTTGCGGAAATATTATAAACATATTTGTGTGTAATATTGTCAAAGCATTTTTTTATACTTACCTAGGCGTACTAAAATACACACATTGAGCGGAAATTTTCTCTCTGCCGATTAATATTCTAGTGTCTACTGTAAGTACAGGAAAGACGATCGTATACGCTCCAAAACAAACTGAATTCAACGTATCAAAAAAGAGAATTTTTTGGTAATTGTAGTTGTGGTTTGTGGTTTGAAAGTCTCTGGAGAGCCATCTCATCGACTTACTTTTCATTCTCTCTTCAGAGTAACTGTTACAATTTTCTTTGCATTTCGTTGAGAATGGCCTTCAAAGAAAGCAGATAAAAAGAGGTTGGAGGATATCGATTGATTGGAGGGTTCCTTTCTTTTTCAGAGGCACAGCTTAGTGCTTCATTATTGTTTAGGAAGAGTAAAAAAGAGGAAAAGCGAACAAATAGATAAGCAAAGGAGGAGATCTTGCACTTATTACCTGAAGTGATAGATATTAAAATAAAGTGATAGTTTTATTAAAGGTTTTAAATTATTCTCAAAGTAGTGTATCTAATTGTAGTACTTAGTCTTTGAGCGGTAGTTTTGTTGCCCCTTTGAACTGGTCTACATACCGTTGGTTCGATAAACACGATACAGTTAATGTTGTTTGCGAGTTGCAAAAAGTTTTTCCCGACATACGGCAACCCAACCAAATCAACATGTTATCTCCTTCTGTCACTATTACTGTGTTAATGGCTTGTACGGCTAGCTTATGTGACTCGCGTGATCGAATAGTCATAGCCCGGCGATGCGCAAATTTCTCGACGGAGACTTGGAATTCCAGTTTCTCGTAAAAAAATAAAGTAAAATATAACAAAATTGCAAATATAAATACATTTCCAATTTTAACAAAATAAGGAGAAGTAATATTTAGTCTACATAAACCGATACTGTTTTTACACGGATTGCATAATTATATTTCGTTCCTTTAGATAAGTTTTGCGCATAAAACAAGAAGTCATCAGAGATGTTTGATGAATAGTGAATTACAAATATGGTAACTTTTATTCAAACTGTTGTAGCCGTTTTCGCGAAAATCTTAAAAAACTAAGAACCAAGAATGCAAAATTGAATCAGCAAAATATGTTGACAGCTTCAAGTCAAACCATTTTTCCAGGCAAACGTACCAACAAATTAATAAGTATTCTTAAACTGATAAATATAGGCACGCAACTTTACATAAAAATAACGCGTTAGGCTTAAACATAATTGTTAAAAGTCGCGGACGACTAAAGTAATTGAGCTTCACTGTATTACATTTTACATTGTAATGAATATATGTGTCTGTTTGCGCGCGTGCGTGTGTGTGTTATTAAATATTAACTCCAGAGTGTCTTGAACTCTAATACTTGAAAAGTATTAAATATAAATAAGTTAGCTATAAATGAAATAATAGTCATAAAAATAAGATAAAATATTGTTTCGTTTTTACGGTCGTTTCAACCACCTCTGAGTTTTAGTAAAATAGAAAACAATAAAAAATAATTAACATTCTCATGTGATGAAATTCAGTCTTTTTCCTACCTTGAGTAGAATCTGTTTCGTTTTTAAGACAAACGTGATAGCATTCTTTCAAAGGACTAAAATAAAGGAGCATGCGAATTGAGAACAAGAAAATTTAATAAAAAACTGAACACAGTTATTTAAAAAATTAGTTTTGGAACCCCTAAATTGAAGCTTATCTCAATTATTATTTGACAACCATTGTTAACCTGTGAACAAACAGGTTGTGAACCTGTGATAACGTGTGTTCCCTTGATCATATGGACCGCCAATATTTTGAAGCTAAAACAGAATGCCTAACCTTTAATTCAACTTTATTTTTGGAAACATTTCTCAAAACAGTACAAGACAGATCCACGACTTGTCGTCGTACCTACTGACCAGCAGCCTGGTTGGAGCTTCTCACTCTCACGCGCCTTCTAAAATCCAGATCCATGAACCACCCATTGCTGTTTCCTTACAAACATTTATAATGAGTAACAGCGCCAATGTATAACCGATTTGTATGTCTTGTGCGTGTTCGTGTGTGTGTGTCTGTTTGTGTGTATGTGTGTGTGTGAGAGAAAGAGAAATATATGTATATGTTTCAGTACATATAATGTAATATTATTCAGACCAAAAATCTAAATTGATTTATTATCATCCTTACCTGTAAGAAAACACTTGGTATGAGTATTCTCTGACGACGGCAGTGTGAAGTTGCGTCCTACTACAGATAAGAACTGGCGGATGTGGAATCAACGGGAACCTGCAGTAAAACTAAACACTGCTGTAGGTTAAGCACTGAGTGTTTCACCTGCTAATCAGTTTATCTGAAGTTACGATTATATTATTTTCCTTAACGATCCTAGATTACACGACCTCTTTGTTTCTCACAAACATTTTGACCCCGTTTTCCAAATTAACGTTCTTAAGTCTACATGTTGCATAAACGTTTGTTTTTCATCTGCCTATACGAGAACTGAATTACAGTCTGCAGTCGAGTACACCTCCCGACCTCCATAGTACTCACTTCTTCACTTTACACCTACGTCTTTGTTTAAAATATATAATTAGTTATGTTTTACTTTTCACCTACTTTCCTGTCTACTCTCGCTACTGAATAAAAAACAAATAAATACGTCACACAACATCCACACATACATAGCATTGTGTATCATGCAAATACAGGCAAATATATTACATACGTATGTAACACAGACAAATATGAGCATGTACTTATATTTAAATAATTTGGTCCTTAAGTGTATCGTTACGAATTCCTCAGTAACGTTGAATCTGATCGCTATAGCTTAATCTAATAGCCTTGAGTATTAAGGGAATATATTTTTGGTAGACGAGTTATTTATAAATCATTTGGAACAGATGAAGTTGGTCAGCATTGCCAGCTTATGCAAACCATTGTTACGGTATTACCTTAATAAAGTTACATCAAAGTTACATTATATATACTATATCACTACATCTCTCCAAAAATAGACAAATCTAGTTGCCAAGAGTGATCAGCTGTGAAAACAATCGTCCGTTTTATTGGGTAACACGATAAGTAACGTTTTCTTGTTCTGTAGCAATAACTCTAAGTTTACGTTTTACTTGATTTCTCAGACAATAATGGATGCAGTTCCGATTTTCACCCAGAGGTCTCGCTAGCAAATACGATAAAACATTCGTAAAATATTTTGTAAAGAAACCATTCCATCATTACAATAAACGGACAAAATGGTCTACATGAAACCAATACTGGACTTAATCGGCTTCTATAAATGTGATATAATGAACGTCTTGGGTACAGAGTACGTATCACACTACGAATGTGTGCGCGCTTGTGCTACTCTCGAGACGCTGAGCGGGATCTGAAGAGAAAGGGTGCAAGTGTTTACCGGTTAGTTTCTTTGTTGTAGTTTCGACAACATCGGCTTGGTTGTAAAAGTACCACTCTATTTAGCGAAATGTAAATATATCCCTGCAAATTCAGTTTTAAACACAGTTATAAGATTGTTATCATCTTAAGAACAGATTAATATCTATGCCATTGCTTCACCAGCTTAAGATTTATCTGACCAGTGATTGGTTTGAACTTTCGATGCAGATGTGAACTTTCTGCATTACAACAACAATTACAATAACGTGTTGACAGGAAGCAAACAGCACTTTAATATAGACTACGCAATGTTTGATCACTGTTTCAAACACGGCGGATCACGGTTTGTTCAATTCTTTATTTGAACACAGTTTACAATATACCGTATACTGTACTAACTGTACTGGAAAAAGCAAACCAGTAGAAAGTAATTTATTCAGTTCTTACGCTTTCAGCAAATGGATAATGAACTTTAAAACAAGAACATAGTACACACACACACACACACACACACACACACACACACACAGACACACACATATAAAAGTTCTTTTTGTCTTATTTACTATAAAGTCTTTATTGATGTGACAGAGTCTTTCTTTTAAATAATTTTCTTTGTTTTATTGTACATGAATAACATAGGTTCACTTCCCTTTTATGTCGACTGCAGATCCGTCAGGCGACGGGCTGATCCTTTATCTGGATGAGTGTGTGGGTTGATATACTCTGTCCGATCTCAGGGTCGCTTTTTGGGGTGTACATGTTTCTCACGAGCACGGTTATATATTTTCACCACGAACAGACGTTGTTATTGCTAAATTAGAATATAAAGCTGGAAACACATTGCTATCACGTCACGTGAGCTCACGTGAATTCACGTGATAGTAAAAAAATGTGAGAGTGGGTTTTCAGCTTGAGTTAAATTGCTTGGAGACACACTGTCTTCACGTCATGTATATCACGTGATGTCACATGACACAACCGGCCATTTCATGACTCACGTCAATCACATTTTCTGTTCAACCACACTTCTGTGAGGCGTGAGGTGACAAATACGTGAAAATGGAGGAGTTGTTAATACAAAAAGTGAGATTGCACGAAGATTAATGATATGTAAATTACAGTATGTTTCTCTTCTTTAATTAAAAAATGTGCTTATTATAACCACTGATCAGTAATTTCATGTTTCAAGGTGTTAAACTAATTTTATGCTTTTAAAAATACTAAATTTTAACAATTATATGTTGCTTTAAAATATAATCAATTAAGATGCCAAGCCTTTGTTTTCGTTTATTTCACGCTTACCGTAAACATACAGATAATAATCTCTCTTGAGAGCTTATAGCATTTCGGACATGGGTGTTCATTTTTTTGTATATCATCTTTAATAAGTTCACGTGACGTGATAGCAATGTGTTTCCAGCTTAAGGCATACACTTTTTTTAGCCAGTAAGCTTTAAGTGTTTATACCTTGTTTATATCAATCGGCTAGGCTAACTTGAACTTACGTGGAATAGAACTTACACTATTATTACTAGCAGTAACTCTAGGAAATTTTTAACTTGTTAGTCACGATTAGCAGACATTTATAGATATTAAGTCCGGATTTTGGAAACTTTTATTTGGCCCGGATTTTTTTATTTGGAAGATCATTTATTGCACACAAGAGATCGGGTTACGCATAACACTAAAAGGAAACAAAAAAAGCATATTACGCATGTTTTTGAACTTTTATGGGTGTCAACAACATTTTGTTATTAACATCGTTCCTTCTAAACCGATTCGCGAAAAGTCACAGAAAATCGGTTGCCAACGATGTTATGAACATTTCGAATTATCAGATTGAGAAACGTTAATAACAATGTTGTCAGAAAATGTTGCCAAAAGTGTTTGATGATTCTGTGATTTTGTTGGAAACATTGTTACCAACAAACGTTCCCAACATTGTTGCCTCCGTTGTAAATCCACTTTAATATAATTTTTTTAATTCAAGTATTTTTAAGTACTTAACAAATATAATACTTTAACCACTGAAGTTGAAATTAAATTTGGTTTAGAAACAGGAAAAGGACTTAGGTATTTCAGATCCTGACTAGTCGAACAATCGAGACAAAAGGAAATTTATTGACTCAGAAACTGTCATGGATAAGAAATGAATTTAAGACAGGCTTCCTCTGCGTACACGACTGATAAGCCGCTTGACTGTCAGCTTGTTACAGATTCTGAGAGGTATACTAGCCATGCCATCTGTTAAAATCTAACTCCTCTTTGCACCTATTTTTGGTATCTCAACTCAGCTAACCCTAACTGGTAAAATTTTTGAATACAGAAGATGTATATAATAAATAATGAATTTATTAAATTAAGATGAACATGACAAAAGAAATGCTTATTTTCAGAGCATGCTTGTTGGGTTGCATTCAGAGCTACAGAGAAAAGTTGCCGTTTTTTGTCAATTTAATTTTGTCTAGCTCAATGTCTTCGGTTGCTACATTCTTTGAGCACACACTGTGAAATTGAGAACATCCATGAGAACTAAAAATGCTTCTATAGGATCAATGAGAGAACATTCCGTCGTTCTACTCTATCTCTTTCCTTTGCAAATATCAAACTCCATTACCAGAATTATTAATTTGGCCTTTTAAGAGCTCTTAAGTGATTGTCTTAAGGTGGATCATAAATGCATATAAATTATCGCAATGAAAAGGACTGTGTAAACTTTTGTAGACAGATAATCAGGTCATTTGGAAGTTTTAACCAAAGAAAATCAAACAATAATTTTTTTCTAGCTATGTATTTTTTTATGTTTAGTTCGTCATTAAAATCCTCGTCGTCAAGAGGTACTGTTAAAAGTCATTAAAGTAAAAGTGTTATAATTAAGTGTTAAAAGTGTATAAAGTAATTAAAGGCTGCCATTTTTTGCGAAATGGGTGATGTGAGTCGACAGGTATGGTTATATCGGTGGTGGTGGTTGGTTTTCTATAGATATTGAATTTCAGTTTATCAGTGTGTTTAGTAACTGTTAAGTCCAAAAAGTTTAATTTATTATTTGTTTCAGTCTCAAGAGTGAACTGAATGTTTTTATTTATATTATTCATAAAGTTTTTAAAATTTTCAATCTGTCGCAAAGTACCTTTATATATTATAAATGTGTCATCAACATAACGTGCATAAAATATGATGTTATTTTTGTGAATGTTGTTAGAAAACATAAATGTGTTTTCATAGAAATTCAAATAAATATCAGCAAGCAAACCAGACAGCGGCGAGCCCATTGCTAAACCATCACTTTGACTGTAAAACTGGTCATTGAAAGCAAAATAATTTTGTCCTAAAATGACTTCAAGTAGGCCCATTAGCTCTTCTATCATTTGGGCGTTTAATTTGTTACTTTCAAACAAGTTATTCGTTAGAATCTGCAGCGTTTCCCTAACTGGTATGTTAGTATACAAGTTGATAATGTCAAAGGAGGCCAATTTATAATTAGGGGGTAACTTAACATTCTTAACCTTATTTATAAAGTCAGTGAGATTTGCAATTGTGTGGTTTTTTTTATCTATACTGTCCCTAATGACTTTTACAAGTTTTTTGGCTGCACGAAATCCTGGTTCTATAGCAAAATTAACAAGGAGTCTAATTGGTACGTTGCATTTATGAATTTTGGGTAGACCTGTAAACATCGGAGCCTTAGCATTGCAGGGTTTTAGGTAGCGACATGTACGTTCATTAAATAAATTCACGCATTTATTAATTTCCTTGTTTAAATTTTTAACGTAAATGTGTGTAGGATCAGACTTCAGAGTTATTATATTGTTATTTGAGATAAAGTCGTTAACCTTCATTGTATACGATTCACTGCCCATGATAACAAGGGTTTTACCTTTGTCCGCTTTTGTGATACGTGCATTATTCTCGATTAACTTTGTTTTTATCTGTTTCAATATCTTGAATTCCTTGGAACTGTTTATGTATTTATTTGACATATGATGCAGACGATCATGTGAAGTACGCGCTTTTATAATTTTCTTCAACTTATTACTTATTAGGTAACGTGCCTCGTTTTTTAGTTTTGGATCTGGGATTACTTTTATCGCTGTTTCGGCATTAATGATTTCATGTGCGATCTGATTTTTATTAAAGTTAGGAGGAATACAATAATTTATGCCCTTATTTAAAATATTCAGTTCATCAGCATTGAAAGTTATTGAGGTTAAATTCGACACACGTGGATAGAAGGTGTGTTTACAATGGGCGTTCGTGTCTCGACTATGTTTATCTTTTAAATTTTTCAACTTGCGTGTCTGTTTTATACATCTATTGCGAATCACATCAGTCACGTATTTATGAACATACTCCGTAATAAAATAACTATCCCTTTAGAAAAGAAAACGGGGGTGTATAAATTATCGTGCGACGATTGTGAATGCTTTTATATCGGCCAGACGGGAAGGGGTTTCCAAAAACGTTTTATTGAACATACACCAAAGCACAATCTGAAGGGTCAGACAACACTATCCAACATAAAATCCAACTATACACGTCACTTGATAAACGAAAATCATAAATATACAAGCTATAATTCCAACTTGAAACTCATATATTTTTGTAATAAAGGCACTTACATGAACGCCTTGGAATAATTCGAGATATATAGAGCGTACAATGACGTACACAGTCGTGACTTTGTGCTAAACGATCATTTAAATTTCAAATCAAACCCGCTCTACGATACCGCAATAAACCTGTTTACACAATAGCTATTGATAGTCAGTGTCCGATCGGCCCATCTCGAGTGCGCACTCATGTAACGCGGATATGTGTGGAATCGTTTTCCAATATTTGCAATTTTAATATGTAACAACCTCGCTAAGAGTGAATTTTTATTTATTTCTGAAGACGCAACATATGTTTCGAAACGCGTTAATCAAATCGAACGCAACACGAAGTCACACGACGGAAGAAATAAGGTAAATATTATACACATTTTGTCAATAAGTGACTTGGATACCAATTCAAACATGTCTTTCAATATGTAATCGGTTGGAAGTACTGCTGCAGTTGAAGCGAGTAGTGGTCTAAAACCACTATCACTGGCCTTCAGTTGGACAAAGTTCCTAATGTTAAAAAAGTAACCAGCCAAAAAAGGGCGACAAAAAAATTCCCAGCCACGATTGCTGTCGATGAGAGGAATGCATCTCCCAGAAGTCAATCTTCTTCAATTCTGAAGGGTCAATCTTAGACCCTTGCTGCTCTGGAAAGTAGGGGGTGTAGATTTGGGCACTGCTCCAGTGCCCGATAAAGAGTTTTGGGCTACCGTCGTTAGTAAGAGCAAGTGTCCAAAAGTGACTAACAAGTCATCTCGACCAAAGACAGGGATATCGGATAACAAACATTATTGTAGGCAGCAGAAAGTTGGAAAACAACTTAGTAGTTAGAAAGATGTTTGTGACACGATTTGAGCGTGATGTGATGGAGGCTAATGTCAGTTATTTGACGACCTGCAATTGTCTTCCATAGTCTGCACCAGGCTCAAAACTAAACATAACAGTTAGAGTTCACTCCATAGTTCCATCTCGGAGACTGAATTTGATGTGCTGAACAAGCCCGAAGTGTGGCCAGCTGGTCTATTAGCTACTCCCTCCAGAGGAAGACTGAAAGAAGACCAAAAGTTTGTTAATGGCTTATCTGTGGGGGAAGGCTGTAAAGCAGACACAAAATGAAAGATTACAACCTGTTCTATCAAAACGTCAAGAGACTTAGAACAAGTCTGAAGAAATTTATTCGTCACTGGTCATCGCTGTTTCTCAGAAATGGCTGTCTCACTTTTCATCAAGTGCTTCCTTCTTTCCCAAGGGATTCACTGTATATAGAGCTGTCAGAGAGTATGATAGTGACTATTGTCGTGAAGGTGGTGTTCTTCTTGCAGTGACATCACTAGCCACTAAAGATCCGCTCTTGAGTCAGTCTCTGAATGCGTTTGGGTAGAAATATGCATACCTGGAGACACAAATTTGCTGATTCCTCTTGTTACTTTGCGCCCTCGGTTCTTCCAATCTGGAGTTCCTCGTGGAAAGGATCGATATAACGAAATTTAATATTTTGATTGTTGGCGACTTCAATGCTGCAGGCTACGACTGGAGTGATAAGTCTTTTTATCCAAACTGTCACTTCTTTGCTAGGGCCAGGGTTAGTTCCATAAAAAAAAAATGGTCAAAGTGGACAGGTTGCATCCACCCTTAGAAACTTAAATCAAGAGCCCGGACAGGATAAGAAGGCAATACAACTGCACTTCCTACGTTGTATCCTGCTGGAAACTATTAAAACCTTTATCTCCAGCTGAAGCGGTTTGCTTGGTGCGACGTTCTTCTAAGCAACGACATTAATTCTGCAGCAGAATATTTTAACGCTGCAGTTGTAGAAGCTATGAGACACAACATCCCAGTGAGAAGAAATAAACCAACGAAGTACCAAAAGTGGTTCTCTGGTAAACTAATATCTCTCTCTAAAAAAAAAAAAAAAAAATGCTCATAGACGATATAAGAAGTCTGGTAGGGAAGAAGATTATCTTGTCTTTTCCTACCGGAGAAGAGAAGTGTGAGAAAAGAGGTTGAAGCGTTGTAAGAAGGACGAAGCCCAGGAAGCTGAAGATGATTTGTGGTCCAAGTCTACCAACTTCTGGAAATACGTCAATAGATACAAGAAACACTCGAAGCACATATCTGCTGTAGAGGTCGATGATGCTATGATACCTAATCTTTGAGTTCTTTGTAACAAATCTGGGGAATACTTTGCCTCGGTCTATCAAAAGCATAAGCAGGACGACGTCAATATGTACATTCTTATTGCTGATTATTATGAATTAATTGTTCTCAGGAGCCTCAACATCTCTACTACTGATGTGCTATCAGCGATAAGGGGTCTGAAGGTGAAGACGGCGGTTGGCATTGATGCGATTCTATCATTTATTATGAAAGGTGTGGCTGAGATTGTCGCTCCCGTTCTTGCCTCGCTTTTTATTAAGTGGGGCTTAACATCTAGAGAATATACACGACTGTTGAAAGTAGCTGCTGTTATTCCAAAGAAAGTTCCTATATAATATCTAATTTTACCCCAATTTCAGACTTTATGTTATGCTAAAGATGTTTGAAAAGATCATGTATAAGTATCTATACAATTGAGTATACCATCTGTTTTCTCCCCATCAACATGGCTTTATAAATGGCTGATCTACAATTACCAACTTGGCGTCTTTTCTGTCTGTAGCCGGTCCAGCAGTCGAGAGTCGTGGCCACGTGTACGCCGTCTATCTCGACTTCATGAAGGCTTTTGATAAGTAGCCACACCGTATTATTCTTAATGAGTTTTGGCATTATTTTCAATTAATTCAGCGGATCGGATCCGCTTCGCCAGCGATTAAAATTTCGTGGAAATACGTCCGACAGTTTTATAGCCACTTCTGGAGTTCCGCAGGTCTCTATTTTATACAGGACCTCTATTTTTTTTTTTTTTTATACTTATTAACGACATAACACCCATCCTAAATTGTGATGTCTAAATTTTGTCAGATGATATCAAGGTCACTTCCCTTCGGTAGGAAGTTGGATCATCTTACACTTCAACAATGTACAGATAACGCTGTAGAGTGGACACAGAGGAATTGCATGCCAATAAACCATAAGAAAACTGTAATGGGACCAAAACGTCTTACTACGCTTATAAGGTAGATGGCGTGGCTGTAGAAAGGATCTGGGTGTTCTTACGAATACAAAACGTCTCTTCCCTCAGCACGTTGAAAGTGTTGTCTCCAAAGCCTGCAGAAATTTAGGCCTTTTTAAATGGATTGGAAGACACTTTAAGAGTACGGATCCTGTGTAACTCTTTATAAATCTTTAGTCCAAAGCCATCAAGAATATGCTTCGGTCTTATAGAACAGGAACCGTGATTATACAGCTAATTCCACTGAGGGAGTTCAGAGAAGATTCTTGCACTGGATGACCAACAGATTCAAGTTAATGGGTCGTAATGTGGAGGCCACGAAAACTCTTGGTCTTCCTTTACTCTTGACTATAAAAACTCATATAGACCTGTTCTTTTTCATCGAGTCTTTCTTGGACTTTGTGGCTTGCCCATGACCATTGGTTTGAAGATCCCTACCTACACACCAATGTAAACCTACACACCTACTTACAGGAACGTAAATTCCAAGTTTATTAGAGGACATGAACGATCATGTAGTCCAGTTGAGAGATGCATTGAGATTGCCAACCTCTATGTGGACGTCCTCGACTTCTTTAGTGACAAAAAGAAGTTTCAACGGGCAGTAAGGGATGGAATTTTCTGACTGCACGTGTTGTTGGCCACATTCATTTTGTGGCGTCAGTTGTTAGTCTTGTCAGAGGCATAATACTTAAAATTTACTATGTCTTCTATTTTTTCTTGTCACAGCCGTCTTCTTACTTGACACAATAAATACATCAGATTTCTATCTTTTTCAAGTTTGATATACTAAGGTTCTACGAACCGTTATATCATACTTGTCCCCTGTTCCTCTACTGTGTGTCCTTTTGCCCCAGCGGGTGGATCGGCAGGGTGTAGAGGTTTATGGGAGCCCTGCAAAGAAACAAACATTATTATTAAACTGTTATATTATTGTTATAGTAGTCATCTCCTTTATGTTATAGTACTTTAATAAACAGCGAAAAATACGATTGAAATAAAGTAACACAAACAAATAAAATTAGTCAACATGTATGACGCGAGTAATTACGGCTTTTTTTGTCCGATTTTCAGCGGTCCGTTGGAATCGTTACGTTACATACAGTCGACTGTTACATTAGGAATCAGTTTGCAAGTTACGACAGCCAGAAAATGACAAAGGGATTTCTGTGTAAACGTAAAATAAATATCAGTTAAAAAAATAAATATTTCTTAGCCATATTTGTGAACCCAAACATGAGTGCGTGTGCGTGTATGTAAAGTGCCGTGTGACACCGTAATATGGGAAAAAAATAGTTCCGCCTCATACAGTATTAGTTGGGTGAGTTCCGTGTGGGGGCTGGATCTGTATAAGGTATAGATAACGATACCTGTTCAAGTATAGGGAGACCAAACAGTTACCATGACATAATACCGTAGACAGACAACACGGCCGTTCGCACTAATTGTATTACAGGTATTATCAATGATTTTTTACTAAATTACTTTCGAATTTCTGTAAAAAAGCGATTGTCCTTTCACTTTCAGCTTCAGAATACCCGTACGTATTATTCCAATACTGTTCAGACAATCACCACCTGTAATTGAATATTAAATGCTACGTTTCTGTTAAGCAAGCTTACCTTAATATCGTGATAAGATTCAATGAAAGTGATGCGTTTCCTAATCCATTAAACGTATGATAATAGCAAATAACCTTATAATAATGAAATACGTCAAAAATAATGGTAAATCGTAGTATTTATCGTTAAGAATTATTATTAATATTATTATTATTATTATTAGTAGTAGTAGTAGTAGTAGTAGTAGTAGTAGTATTACTTCCTTGCTTCAGCCATTTTTCCATTTTTCGTTTCAGCCATCTACGAGCTGCGATTACACAACTTCCTTCGTCAGTATTCCTTCATTCTCTGGCTCGCTCTTTCTCATCCTTCTTCCGATGACACCTTTTGCTCCTCCTTAAATTTCTCTTCGGAAAGAATCTTCACATCTGCAATTTTTCTTCTCAACACTTCTTTGTTGCCCACATCTTATTCCCTAATTCCACATTTTTCTAGATCCTGATGGACTTCTCTCACCTATGGTACTTGTTTGTATCTATTTTTCCGGAATGTGAGATTCTTGTTTGCTATCCTTTACGCTCCATCCTACTGAGGAGTCCGTAGAAAGTAATTCGTCTTTTCTTTATCGAAATCTTTTCATACACCTTTCGGTTTAGTCACAAAATGTAAACACATTTGCTGAAAATTTTCGGTGTTATTATTATTATTATTGTTATTATTACTTTGCTGCCGTTGGTGTCGCCGTCGTCATTGTTGTTGTTGTTTTTGTTGTTGGTTGTAGTGGTGGTGCTGTTGTTGTTATTGTTGTTGTTCTTCTTCCTTTGTGTCAAAAAACGTTTTCTGCATGTCTAGATCTTGTTTGATATAGCGTATCGTGCAATAAAGATCATAATTTCACAGTACCTATGGTTGACATGCTCTTCTAGAAATGATAATACGGTCAATGCCGATTATTATTAACCAGGTTACTTACTGCTAAGTAAAACCAGATATTAAATTGCAAACTTCTACCAAAACACCATAAACCTCTGTGTTAAAAGACAGCTGATATTAAGTATCAAAACTACAGTTTAAGCGACTTTTTAACCTGAAAACCAATATTTCTCAGCTCCTGTCTAGCTTATAAACCTTAAAAACATTACTCGTTTTTTATAATATAAAATATCGTAATTAATACTTATTTAGAACGTGTGTTTTAAATTTGATATTTCATTTGATAGAGTAATGTAAGCAACGTACAATAATCCCTGACTGTCAAAGATACTAACACAAATTACGTTTCACCACACGACTGACGTAATGGAAGGTAAACAGTACGAGTCGGATGAACTTCATCTACATTCGCTCGGGCCTGACATCTCTAACGATAGCCAACTATGTGCTTCGAAAATGCTGGAGAAGAAAACGTTTTCTCAAAACTTGAACAAATGGACAGAATATCAGACTCTCAATTTCTGAATAAACGAAAGCAGACAAAAATCGCTGATTTTTTAATATATAATTTTTAATTTTTACTTATACTTTAATACTTAGTATATTATCATAGTAGTCTATATTACGTAACTATCAATACAGTATATACAATGTGTGAATTTAATATGTAATACCATATAATTTTGCAACTTTGCTTAATTAGTAAAAACTCCTGCATATCAGTAAACGTGGCAATTGTCTCGGCGGTTGTTTAAACTAGTATCGACTACATTGCAGTCGATCATCATCGGGTATCGACTACATTGCAGTCGATCATTATCGGGTTTCCCCTTAGTGAATAGCACCAGTCTCTGAACGTTCTACCAATGGAAAATCCCCTCACAAAACGATAGACCTACATATACCAAGAGTGCAGCCAGGATTACCTTAAGAGTTAGATTTAAGGAACAACGGGAATATTTTTCCTTGCCAAAAACTCATTAACCGAGAGTGATGTGACAAGGTGCATAGGCAAGATGCAGGTGTTCACGATGGCTGGTCTCATGCGGGCAACTCTTTTCCGCAGCCTTTCAAGAATTTCTTGGTAAACAAGTTGATTGACTGTCCTGTAGACAAAAACTCCTTGTGGATAATGCCGTTACTACAAAAGAAACAAATGAACATGGTTTTGATTTTGCTCATTTTAGCTTTTTGGAACGTGGTGCGTTTGGTGTGTACCACTACTCGCTCTGGAGTTTTGTTTCTGGATCGTACTCAAAGATTCATCACCAGTAATAACATTTTTTAGAAAATTTTCAATTTGTCCTAGAAGATCACGGCGCACTTCCATCCTGTTGTCTTTCTGTTCAAGATTGAGGTTTTTGGTGGACCAATTTCGCACAAAGATTTCTCATTCCCATTGTGTTTGTCAAAATTTGATAACTCTAGTGTGGTTCAAATTTAATTGTTCTGCTATGGTTGTTACGATTAATCGACGGTAAGACCACGCCAAGTACCTGATTCGATCAACATTGTTGTCAGTTCTTGACGTCTACGGTTTTCCAGAGCGTGGATCACCCTTAATTAAGTTCCAGCCATCTGCAAATGCTTTAAACCATTTAAAAACCTGTGCTCTTGACAAAGTTCATCTCCATACGCCTTTGTCAATTTTGTAACAGTCTCAGTAGCATTGTGCCCGAGTTTAAAACAAAACCTGATTGCACAACGTTACTCGTAATTGATGTAACTAATTTTTATAACGCACATCAAAAACCCACTTCACGAAAAGCTTGTTTTCGTTTCACGTGGCAATAATATTAACACTTAATATCAATCACCTGTTTAACCTAACTATCTGTGTTAATTGACATATTGACTGCCATACGATTAGTACCATTACTTAATTTACAGACCTCGTATTTCATTAATGGCGCGTCACCGTGTCAATACCTACAGATATCGTAATATTTAAGAACGACAATCGTATTTCGTTTCAATTTGGGAGCTTCACGTGTTACTATTGAAGTCTTCAGTGGTAGTTCCTCTGTGGGCACTAGTACGATCATGTCTTCTATTTAAATTCCTATTTACCTAGTCTGATATCCACGTTATATTCACTGACTGTAGAATCAACAAGAATGTTTTATCGAAGAATAAGGTAGACGGAGACAGTTTGCTCGGCTTTCAAGTTTTGCCTTAATGTTCTGTAAGGCCTGCCACACGAATTACCCATCTCATAAGATAATTCTGTCTACCTTGCTAGTCCTAATTTGCTCTTCAGTTTGACGCGAAATTCAATTAAACGCTGTTGGAGAACTGGGTAATTAAGTGAATCCTGAACTCGATGACCTGCGCCATTTCACTTGAAATTAAAAAATCTCATCAGTGAACCAAAGGATGAAATTACTGATATAAACGGATCATGCATGTGTGGATTAATTTAATATTAGGCCTATTTTTAAAAGTTACGATACTATGACACGAAGGCGATATTTTCAAAAATATTATAACTCCACATATAACATCTGTATTTACAGGGATTTAAGAATTATTCAGTTTCTTTAGTGTAAATCTGTAGAAAGCGCAATATTTTACACGTTTGACGAAAAGATACCACAGAAGAAAAACCTGAAGTAAGTTATTCGAACCGTAATCCGACAACATTGGACGATCAGTAAGGCAATAAACCGTATTGTTTTATTGAATGGTTTAAGTATGAAGACATTCCGTCGAAGAGATTTCGCTTCTACAAACAACCAGATCCACTGAGCATAGAGAACGACAAAATATAGCAAAAGGCAAGTACGCTTATCTTTTACATGCAATAAAACGTTCGTGCAAACTCACCAGAGTATTTGGGTGCCAGTATTACATCACCGCTTGATCAGAAAGTAACTGATTACTATTGATACCTTCGTTTCACATTTGTATCTATCATTTTCACATACATCGTTTTAAGATAAAAGGCTTGCGAATACAAATGTTATCTTTACATTTGGCCACCGGTCGGTCCTACATAAAATATTATAAACTTTCTATGTTACACAGGACTATTTCTACAGGCTACATACGTTTCCGACAAAATGCTAGACACGTGCGCGTTCCTGTTAAGAACCTAACTTTTCTGGCACATTAAAAACCATTTCAGCAATGGTTTGTAGGTTCAGCGCGTCAGCATTCCAGCAACACGTGTAGTAGGTCCACATTTGTGTGTGCGTGTGTGTCTATGTGAGAGAGAGAGAGAGAGAGAGACAGACAGAGACAGAGACAAAGATATAGCGGCGGTGAGAGAGAGAGAGAGAGAGAGAGAGAGAGAGAGAGAGAGAGAGAGAGAGAGAGAGAGAGAGAGAGATGAAAATCGGCGCAATTGTTAAAAATATTACGCCATATACGTCAAGTAAAATAATTTTCTCGATCTACAGTTAAATATGATTTAAAGGTTTAGTAACAAACATTACAACTGTACCACACTCTACCAGGTGCGGATCCACTGGGGGGTGATGGGGGAGATCCCCCCCCCCAAACGGTCACTTTAGACGAATATTTTTCGTCGTCTTGTGATTATAAAATGGTTGTGTGATTGTGCATATGATACAACATTCATATCACGTTATGTAGCTTCTTGGTTTTACTAAAAAATTAACTTTAAATTGTAACTGTACATTATCAATATTTTTGTTTGATACATAACTTAAATGAATTGTGTGTATTTTAACATGTAAGTGAGCATTATTAAAAGAACAATGAACTGACAAACACAGATATGATTTTATACTTGTTAAATGAACTTATTGTGTTGGTAATAACACACTGTATTTTATCATCACTTATCCCTATAATTTATACTTTGACCATTAAAGAATGACCCAACTTTTCATATTTTTCGTCCCCCAAATTTCTTGCTGAATCCGCCCCTGCACTGTACTGTTCACGTTTACACATATTTGTGTTGTTTACGCCAGTATCTTTTCTTTCGTCAAGAATAAATTAGGTTACTGCTGAGGAGAGAAACTACAGGCCGAATCTGTCCCTTGAAGAGGAATTCTCTTGGAGACCAGAACTGGAGTTTTTCTAGTCTTGTCTTAGTTAACAATAGCGAGACGTTCTTCCATTTGCAATCAGACTGTCCGCCACCTTCACGATAGCAAGTTAAAAACTCTTAATAGTATTGAAAATTAAATTAAGAAAATCTAACTAAATAAATAATTAAAATCTGAATGTAAAAGTTAAGAATAATACAGTTAACCCTTTTATTCACGCCCCAGGACACGGACAGCAAAAGCGTATCTAAGAGGTGACTCGGTAGCTCGTCTACCGAGAATTATGTACACTTAAAGTATAAGTTTTCATACATGCCAAAGACTTTTCAAAAGACAATAATCATCTCTAAGCATTAAGTTTTAGAAAAATGTAACCAGTAATTTCTAAAATCATACGTTGTAACATTACTCTTGAGATATAAGTTTTAATCCCTTAACTAAATAATACCATTCTTCAAATGGTGCTCATGTAACAATGCAACCTTCTTGATAAGTAAAGTAAATTTCAGACGTCTTTACTAGATTTAAAGAGACTCGGATCCGAGGTAAAATACATGATCTGTTTGATCGTTTGTTTGACAGAAAACCCCTTTTAACTATTTCAGTATGAGAAAATTTTTATGTAATGGGATCTATATATATATATCATTTGTTAATAAAGAGATGTCATCTTGTTACATATTGAAGTGAGTGCATAAATCAGTTAAATTGCCTTCCCTTGTGTCCTATAATTAGAGTAATTATTATTGTTCTAAGTGTTGTGTTGATTTTCAGTTTGTTACAACGTAGGCAGCCTGTATAATTGGCTAGCGTCAATTATCACGGGTTCCCTGGATTTATAACGTAGCCCGGAACGTTATAAAGTTGCGCCACTCTGCTTTGTACAAAAGAATTGATCGTGTACAGAGTGTCACATATAGAATTGCGGCACTCTGCTTTCGTGTGAAATAATTGTTACGTAGTAAAAGAAAAATAGATAACTCACTGCTGATCTATGCACTCAGTTAATGTATTTCATATCACCCCAAAAAGGGTAAGTTGCAAAAAAAAAAAAATAGCGACAGTATTAATTTACCATTGTGAATTTATTTTGTGTAAGATTACGCACGAACTTGTGTATAATTTATTTAACATACGCAAAATAATACAAACTATCATTGTATTACAACAATGCAAGTACCTACATGAATTTAATGCTTGTCAAACTGTTCAGTCTTTAACAGGTTTATATTGCGACAATTCAAGACCTGTAGTTTCCTGAATATGCCTGCATAGAATGTAAGTTGTATGTCTGTTGTCACGGTGAAACATATAAACTATTGACTAAATTAGACCAGGTTAATTACGTGTAAATAAATTCGTAAGTTTAATTTTGTTACTAGAGAGGGAAGTAAAAAAAAAAAAAAAAAAATATATAGATAGAATTACAGAAATTAAAATTAGAACGTAAGACAATTAATAACTAAACTCAGCTTATTACGGGCTGTAACTTGTGTAAAACGTGTATCATTGCCTCGAACTCACCCCCGTGTTGGAGCCAGTTGAAACCAGTCGATAAAGATAGCCGTCAGCTATTGTTGTATAGAACAATAACATCCCTCACCCCAAGTGTATTTCTCGCGTTCCCACGCATACAACAAGTACGCCATTGTTTACAAAGAAAACTAGTGTGACCTACATTCCAGCGAACAGCTGATCGTTGACAATACACTGACGTCTGTGTGGAATTTTTGTCTTTATCTGAGAAGAGAGGTTATTCTCTTATGAACAATGCAAATGCTTTAACCATGAATTAAATTGTCTATGTAATAAGTGCATAGTGTAGTAAAATAAATTTTAGTATTAGATATAAGGTAAAAATGGCACAATTTAATCTAGATTTACTATTAAAGGACGAGCTGTCTTATGAAGCTCTTTTACGTGGTTTACCCCATGCGAATGTAACAGTAGCGGAATTGCGCAAGTCTATACGCGAAAGTGGATTTGATACACCCGCGCAGTTAAGCAACCTAAGCGGACTCGATTATGAGAGCGAGAGAGAAACGTGTAATGCCAAGTATAGTGAGTTGACTTTATTGTCCCAAACCCTCAAAGACGAGAAATCTCCTGCGGTAATACTGCGGACAACTCAAAGGATAGAACATTTAACCCGGCGAATGAAAAATTTGTTGAACTGGCCTAACATTACGGAAATACCTCCTGAAGTCCAAAGTTTTGCAGATGAAGCTTTACGTCAATTACCCACTATTATCAGGGAATTACGAAGAAAATCTGACTCGTTCCGAATGGATGAAATTGAGAAGTCCTTGAAGAAACTACACATCTCCCCAGTTCAATCCCCTATGTTAGAACACCCTCCACCCAACACGGATCGGGACTCACCCGCCGTATCGCAAATACAACCTACTAGAGAGCTATACCCAAATAAAGATTTAATTGCCCCGACTATATTTGAAGCCCCTCCTCCCAGTGGTTTCCAGATTCGCCCCGGAATGCACGAATTGACAACCCCGAACGCATCATCTGGTCCTCCTAAAGTGATGCCACACGTAAATTATAACGCAGACCTCTATGGAAAAATCACTCATCCCGTAGAAAAACTCTTAGCTGAAATTCCATACACTGATGGTTTAAATGTCACTAAACTACTGAATTTCATCAAATATCTCCTGCAGATAAAGGATCTACAGCAGCTAAATGACTGGCAAATTTTGCAAGTCCTCCTACCTAAATGTAAACCCCCGTTAAAGAATCGTGTGCTAGAATCATTAAGCTCTACCCTTCCAGTAGAAGAACTGCATACCTCAATAATAAAATATTTTATTCCCACCGGGATTTATGAGGAACTTAAGAGAAAGACCGTACTACGAGTACAAGGAAATCATGAGAGATTGGCCCATTACATCTCAGAGATCAGGGAGTCCTCTCGACTACTGCAAGTAGATTGGAATGAGAGACAGATGGTCGACACCATTTTAGTAGGATTGTCTCCAGAAGAAAGATCTCGTTTAGCGTTGATAAATCGACCCAACACCTTTGCGGATCTAGAACAATGCAGTATCCACTCTTCGAATGTATGGTACTCAGATCAGAACAGACATGCGATGAAATCAACCGAAGCGAATAGAAATGAATTGCAAGTCCTAGTGCCCGATGTGACAACCCAGCGTGAAAGGCGAGTATTCAATAGACCGCACAATTTGCACAGCCCTGGTAAATCAAATGAAACACAACCTAAAACGGAAGCAAGGTACCCTCCTCGTAATAAGAATATGTGTTATAACTGCGGTAAGTATGGACACATAAGTAAAAACTGTAACAACAAGCAATACGAACGTAAACACCCTAATCCAAAAAACATGTAAGGCAGGGAGACCCGAAATCCTGTGTCTTCCGCAGCAACTTGAGATCCGGTAAACCCAAAGAAATGTACGACCATATAAGAAAAAAGGGAAGGAAAAGAAACACTAGAGAAATAGATCCCTATGTTAGAAAGTTTATTGAAAGATGTAACGCGATAACTAAATGTGATTGGACTAAAAGTCTATTGCCCTTAATACAAATTGACCTAGGTGTTACCTCCACCATCGCATTAATCGATTCTGGATCTACTAGAACCTTAGTCAGTCAAAAGTTAGCAGATAAATTATTCGAACACAACCTAGTGAAACGCAGTCAAGCTGTGAATATAAAATGTGCTACAGCCAATAAACAGAATATAGTGATAAAACTTAGCATCACCATTAAAGTAGAAATCAAGAATCTAACGTGGTTTTTTACAATGTTAGTATGTAATGATTTAGGACCCGACTTAATATTGGGAGCTGACTTCATAAGTAAAACGGGAATAATTCTTGACATCCACGAGCAGAATATTATTTTAGATTCGACCGTACACGGAAGTATAATTTTGATTGTAAAACTGACGAACAAGAAAGTACTAGATCATCGACTGCACACATAGTACACCAAGAGTCTGAATTATCTCATCTAGGAAATAGAGATAGGCTGAGAATGCAGAAATTAATAAAAGAATTTTCCACCGTTCTTACACCTAAGCTAGGACTTACGAAGCTAATAGAATATAAGATCAATCTGAGCGATCACAAAGTAATACGCCTACCCCCATACAAGTTGTCGCCTCCCAAGATGGAAGTGATGAGGAACCGTATCAACAAGTTGTTAGAACAAGGAGTCATTGAACCCTCTACGTCTCCGTATTCATCACCCTCCTTTTTAGTACCAAAAGGTCACGACAAACATAGACTAGTTGTGGACTACCGGCAATTAAACAAACGAATAGAATTTGAATCTATCCCGCTTCCAGACATCCATAGTGCTTTTCATTACTTCACAAAAGCGAAAGTCTTTACGGTAATGGATCTAAATCAAGCATTTCACCAAATACCCCTTTCGGAGGAATCCAAACGTCTAACCGCGTTTGCTGTTCCTTTCAACCTGTACCAATTTACTAGAGTACCCTTTGGAATATCTCAAGGAAGTTCCGTATGTAGTAGACTATTAGAAAGAATATTTCATGATATTAAATTTAAATATGTGTATCACTACCTGGACGACATCGTAATCTATAGCGAATCGATGGAACAACATCTTAAACATCTACGTGAAGTGTTATCTCGATTACAAAAAGCAGGATTAACAGTTAACCCCAAAAAGGTAAATTTTGCAGTCCCACAATTTTCATTTTTAGGTCACATCGTGAAAGCCAACGGAAAGGTAAGCATAGACCCCGAACGAACCCGTGCAATCAGAGAATTTTTACCCCCGCGAGATGCAAAAGGTATAGCCCGATTTTTGGGAATGGTAAATTATTTCCACAAGTATATTCCCCATCTTGCCGAAATAGCAGCACCGCTGAATGCCTTAAGAAAGAAGGGAGCGAAATTTGAATGGACTGCACAACACCAAAATGCGTTCGAACAACTAAAAGAAAGCATCATATCTCCCCCAGTATTACAACTAGCCGATTTTACGAAACCTTTCGTAGTTCAGACCGACAGTTCAAGTGTAGCTTTAGGTGCAGTCATCTATCAGGAAATAGAAAACAGTAGACTACCGATTAGTTATGCTTCACGAACATTGAATGACCAAGAAAAAAAATATTCCGCATATGAATTGGAATGTTTAGCCATTGTTTTTGCGTTTGAGAAGTTTAAACCCTTTCTAGAACATAAAGAATTCCTTTTGGAAACTGATAATCAAGCATTATCTTGGTTACTGAATCACCCTAAACAGTTAGGACGTATTGGAAGATGGGTATTGAGGTTAAACTGTTACAACTTCAAAGTGAAGCATATTAAAGGTACACAAAACGTAGTCGCTGATACCCTGTCCCGTATGTTCCAGTCGCCCACTAATACTCCCGAAAACAAGAAAAGTCTGGAAACACCCATTGTTAACACCGTAATTACTGAATTCCCCCTTGCGTTTACCAACATTGCTCAATATCAACAACAAGACCCTCTTCTGAAACCGATTATAGAACAACTTGAGCAAGGAATTAAATCAGAGAAATATGTATTAAGTAAAAGAATACTATGCCACAAAATAGGAAATGGAAAGGAATTAAGGATAATCGCCCCTGATGTAATTAAGCCCATGCTGATGGAGTACTTCCATTCATCCACCATTGGAGCCCATATGGGAATCAATAAAACAATACATCGCATTCGTAAGGAATATCATTGGAACAATATGAACAGCGAAATAGATAGTTTCGTAAAAAAGTGTAATTTATGCGCGCTCAGTAAACCGGCAAGAAACAGTCAGGTAAGCCAATTAATTTCAGAAATCCCTACTACCCCTTTCTCTAAACTTTATTTAGACTTTTCAGGTCCCTACCCACGATCTAAATCAGGCAATACTATGCTACTCATATGTGTAGATTCGTTCACCAAATTTGTTTGGATGTATCCCATGCGGCGAGCGTTAGCGTCGACGACTGTAAAAATATTACAGGAGAGATTATTTAAAGATTATGGTACACCTGTACGTATAGTGTCAGATAACGGACCCCAATTTAAGGCGAAGGAATTTAAGAATATGTGTTTCAAGTTAGGAATAGACCATATTACCACGACGGAGTATCGACCGCAAGGCAATATTGCTGAAAGGTATCTGCGAAACCTCAAATCTGCATTAATCGCCTACCATGCGAACGATCATACGTCTTGGGACCAGAACCTATCCTGGATACAATACGCCTTTAATTCAGCTTATCACGAAGGACATAAGTCTACCCCATTTGAGTTACTGTATAAATACAAACCAAACCAGCCCTTGTCCACAAAATGGAAAATACATGACTTGCTACCTCCGCAAATAATGGATAAGCAGATTAAACAAATCTGGAATAAAGCTCGCGCAAATTTAAGAGCGAACTTAGAGAAATCCCGAAAATAACACGAGAGGAATATTCATAACAATAACAATTTAGTTAGGTACCAAGTCGGTGACTTAGTAATGTACAAGACACATCCGACTAGTAGTGCAATTGATAAGACCACCTCTAAACTATCATACCGATGGTGTGGTCCTTACCAAATCCAGAAGTACTTAATCCCAGTTACCGTAACCCTGTACGAACCTACGACTCGAGAATATGTACGAAGAACACATATTTCGCAGATAAAATTGTATAAAAAGGAAAAGAGGAAATAGCATCGCCAAAAAAAAATAAAAAAGGTAATACTAGGTAGACAAGTTATCTTGTACCTCAGTAACCATGCTAAGTGTTAATCGTAGAATTGGGAATGAGGCCTGATCAACCTTAGTCCTGTTCAGCGAAAGATGAGCAAAATGAGTAGTCAGCTGACCACTAAATGACCACTAACTGACCACTAAATGAGAAATTATTTAGAAATTAACTCTATGAAGAGAGTAACCACAACCCAAAGAAAGAAAAAACCGGTAGTAGATTTAAGTAATAGAAATAAGAAGAAGTTTTGTGTTTTAAAATGTAGTCATTAAGTGTGAATTTTATGTAATAAAAAAGGTAGTTTGTAAGAATATATATATGTATATTGTTTTATACTCAGAAGAAATAAATGTGTATAACACATGCCAATAACTAAGTGAAAGAAAAAGGGAAAAGAAGGAGAGAAATTCCACACTGTAACGGCAAGCATACTCCCAGTACTTCCTTATTAAAATTCCCCCATATCAATTTTAAGCGGCGGAGTATGTGACGATTTAAATGGTAAATAAATTTAAAAAAAATTAATAATAAAAATATTAAAAAAAACCGAAAGTAAGTAAGTACTTTAAATCGCACGATTAAACCAAATACCCCTGAACTAACTCATAATAGTAATGAAAATTAAATTAAGAAAATCTAACTAAATAAGTAATTAAAATCTGAATGTAAAAGTTAAGAATAATAAAGTTAACCCTTTAGTAAATTTATCATGCGTTGACCTGCCTATTCCGGACACAACGTGCATACCGAACCGGTAGTAAATTAGAAATATCTGTAAATCGTAATGTAAATAATTAATAATATAAAGTCACAAGTAGTAGTTATAATAATCCCTGTAAACAAGATAAGTCTAGATAGTTTATTTTGTCTTACTATAAGAATGTATTATTAATAAAGAGTTGGAACTATATTATGGCGGAGTACTCACTCCGCGTCGTTGCAATCTACCTGTTGTAACAATGCAAGAGTAACGATGCGGCTTTCAGACTGTAAACACCTCCAAGCGAGGGCTCCTCATAAAATGTTTTGTTATTCTTTTTGATTTTTAATTGAGTGTTAGCTTCCACTAAAAGCGTGGAGAGCTAGTTATATATTGAAGATGTAGTGAGGAATTTGTTAGAAAGTGTGATAATGTAAAAAGAATTAGTATATAAGGTGATGTCTCAAGTTAATTAAAAAACGAACTCTCGAATATTGTTCGAGTAATGTAATTCAGATATTAATGTAAAAAGAAGATGCAAACTCCAGTACTACGGTGCCAGTAAATATGTGACGTGCACAACTGCAGATAGGGACGACTACCACCTAAACAACACTTACCATAACCGCCGAGGATCAGCACGACTTCATGCAGCATAACATCCATCTCCTCATTAATACACCCAGAGGACTTTCACCGGAAACACTACCCAGATGACTACCCCGACTAACAGAGTACCGAAGATTCACGCCCCAGGACACGGACAGCAAAAGCGTATCTAAGAGGTGACTCGGTAGCTCGTCTACCGAGAATTATGTACACTTAAAATATAAGTTTTCATACATGCCAAAGACTTCTCAAAAGACAATAATCATCTCTAAGCATTAAGTTTTAGAAAAATGTAACCAGTAATTTCTAAAATCATACGTTGTAACATTACTCTTGAGATATAAGTTTTAATCCCTTAACTAAATAATACCATTCTTCAAATGGTGTTCATGTAACAATGCAACCTTCTTGATAAGTAAAGTAAATTTCAGACGTCTTTACTAGATTTAAAGAGACTCGGATCCGAGGTAAAATACATGATCTGTTTGATCGTTTGTTTGACAGAAAACCCCTTTTAACTATTTCAGTATGAGAAAATTTTTATGTAATGGGATCTATATATATATCATTTGTTAATAAAGAGATGTCATCTTGTTACATATTGAAGTGAGTGCATAAATCAGTTAAATTGCCTTCCCTTGTGTCCTATAATTAGAGTAATTATTATTGTTCTAAGTGTTGTGTTGATTTTCAGTTTGTTACAACGTAGGCAGCCTGTATAATTGGCTAGCGTCAATTATCACGGGTTCCCTGGATTTATAACGTAGCCCGGAACGTTATACTCTCAGTTTTCTGACAACTGTTTACATCCAAATTTCATATAAAAAATTGCATAAAACATTGTAACACACAGAAATGTTCTCCATTGTCACTGTTTTATACTTTCTCTCGGATGCTGTCACAATCACAACAGAATAAACTTTAATTTGTTTCCTTAACATTACATACACACAACACACGCATCTTCGTTACGTAACACATGTATTACACAACTAATGCAAGTCCAGGATCTTCAACAAAACGTTAAATTTGGACAAAACGCTTTTTTATAACATTCCAATAATAACTGACGGCCAGTTATCAAGTAGCCTACAACGCAATTTCCGTGCGCGCGCGCGTATGTGTGTGCGCGCGTATGTGTGTGTGTGACATTGTAGGTAATTCAGCTAGTCTGGAGACAATAAGACAATGAAATTGAATTATATTAGTATAGTAGCACTACTGAAATCACTTACCGACGAATAGTCTTTAAACGATTTCTTTATAACGTAAATTTCTTTCCTTCTTATGACGAAATATGTACGTGAATACAAACACGCACGCGTTTCCTATTGGACTGAAACTTCCGGGTTTTTAAAGCCGTTGTCGTGTGCTAGACGATTTGATCACACCTCCATTAGTGAACTGGTCCTGCACTTAATTGCCAGCTTGACTTCAGACGACTGCCGAACATTTAAAACAGAACCAGTACACCACTGAAGATCACCACATAAATTGAGGCCGAAACGTATGGCAGCGGCCGGTAATTGTAAAAAAAATAGACAACACTGAGCGTAAAAGTTGTATGTTCTAATAATGCTATACGTATGTTTCAATACAATATACACGCGCCTAATCACTATCGGTCTCTTAAAACTATTTTTGCGCTTATTTATTAATCTGTCCAGTGAGCTGAACAATAAGTGCACCCAACGATATATTATTTGTCTTGTAGAGAGTACTCTGCCTTGTTATTCTACTACATAATATGTTAGCCTATATATTTTAGTTATTTTTAGTTATACACACACTATTTGTAACACGCAACTGTCTTTGCTTGGTATATACCGTTCGCTAATTTGCAGTAAATCTTGTTGATAAATCAGAGGGATTAGTCTTCTTCGATCAGGGTTTAATTTTGTACATTCATCAGCTATCGACCAGCTTGTTTAGGTGTATTGCAATTCGTTTACTGCATTTGCTATTGGTACTTTTTAGCACTCCTTTGACGGTGGATACATTCAAACCGCGTTATATTATTGCGCTTGTTACGTACCACAGCGTATCCACAATAGTTCTCAAGACTTTGTTTTGAAATTTTTGGATCTTGCCTACATTACTGCTGGCAGTTCTCCTAAGCTGCACTCCGTAGGTCCATAAAAGTTGCCTTGAGTAATATTGCCTGACACGAAAACGGAAGGTGTAGAAGGCAGAAGATAAAGCTAATCTGATGTGGGGAGCAGAATTCTGGGCGGTAACCGATCGCTTCTGAAAGAAATAAGAATCTATACAATCGTCGTTGAACATCAAAAAGAAACATCAAACACGACATTCATAGAATCAGCTGAATTGTCAAGAATAAATAGACCCAAAATAGAAGCAAAACACGAGTGTAAGAGATTTGAAAAGGGAAGATAATGGAATTATGCAGACCATTGAAAAGAATATGTCCCCCTACTTCTTACATGCAGACATATAAGAAGTACATCATTGTGTACAGTCAGTATCCAGTGTACCATCCATCCGGACACTATGTACAGTCAGCATACAGAGTCTATCAGTGACAATTTGCATACTATATACAGTATGGCAAGTTATAGTGTGCCTAATTATTAAATTTTGGCACTCAGACTTCATGTATATGTAATTCGTCGACAAAATAGGATAATAAGCATCTCTTCTCAATCTTGCGTAGACAAGAATTATGTAATTCCGTAAATCAGACTATTCGCATTAGACTGACAAAAACCGTGTCCTATTGACGACACACGTTCGCTGTGTACATAAACAATTTCCGGGTTACTTAAACTGAATTCCTATCCTTAGCGGATTATTAAGCCTTAAACCACACGGTAAATGAGGAGGACAAGATAGATAATACTACGTGTCGATACATGGCCAAGTACTAAATGAGTCAGATGGACAACTGTTTGGATACACGACCGTTAACAAACTGTAACCAACATGAAGACCATCTACCAACCTTCGATAGTGAGTTACCGCTACAGAACCATACTCCTTTCAAGTAAGCGGTTCAAAACAGTGTTCTGAAGTTAAGAATAGAACATTTTAATCTCTTGTTCTAAATCTAATAATTGTAGAAAGTTTCTGCAGCTACGTAACATAAATTATCGCCAAAAGCTGGAATCGAAATGCAGCAATTACAGACAGACACAGAGTGACTGGCGTTCTATTAATTCAGTGTTAATTAATATAATAGGAAATGATTTGAAATTAAAAAAGGGAAACAACACGACAGAATGAACAGGACACAAGACGTCACGAGAGTACGAAAACTTACTATCAGAATAAGTACTCTCGCCAGAATTATAGGAATGAATCACTAACGGATACGGAACGATGGATCTGAATTGCGTAGCATAGCCTATACATTCCGGACTGTCTGCTGCTTCCGTTTGAACGACCGTCGTTACATATCTGTCATTAGTGTTATGCAATCTGTAGCTCTCTCTGCTCTGTAGTCTACAATTTAATGCCACTAGCGAATCTAAATTCATGTATATGCGAGGTATACATTTCATACTTTCATCATAATTACGGTACAGTCTGGGCACGGTGCGAGCAGTCGTCTACCGACACAGGAAGTACGCGCAATACATACGACACTGCTTGTTAGCTTTCTCTGTCCTTTATAAAGGCCCATTGTTTATGCAAAATTAGATTAAGAAACGAGTTCAGACATGCAGCATTGTAGTTTTTAATAACGATGCAAAACGTCCCTTAGATATCTACGTTTGGTCTACATAAAAACTAAAAGTCTGTAGGCCCGCTTTTGGGACACAACGCCTGGAGCGTAGTCAGACAGACCCAATGTCACAACGTACGCACAAGTATTCAATTTTTTTATTTTTTTACATACTTTCGTTTCTGTTGTTAATTCTAATTTCGTATCTTTTCATATTTTATTTAAATTTTATATACTCTGTTACGTAAGATGCTGAGAATCACTGAAGAAAGGGTTTTCACTTGTAACTTTTGCTGTGACAAAATTATCTTTTCAGAAATGTTGTTTCATAAAAAAAATAGCTGGTAAGCATAAAATAAAGCAGTAAACATCTGAAAAATGTATTGATAATAGTTTCATAATGTGTAGAAAACTCCGTTTATCATATATTTCATTTTTTTTTAATTACTGAAATTATTTCTTTATTAATTTTTGTTACTGCTATTCTTCTACTCTTCCTGCCTTCCTTTTTCGTTTCAGACTTCTATAGGCTTCAATTATACAACTTCTTAACTTTCTAGAGTCGTTTTACCCCCATGGTACCATCCAAGAGCAACACTAAGCTGGTAAGTCCTTGACTTGTAAAAAGATCAGCCGTCCTTAAACATGGAAGCATATGATGGTCAGGGAGCCGCCCGATACGGGAACAGACACGTCTGGATTTTATGGTTTTTCTTCGGAGTGTACTCCCCTAGGTTCTTTCGCCCTCCAATCCGTTGGAGAAATACTTCCTCTTCCGGCTTCGAGACCGTTGACGTCTTCGCCTAATACCCTAGGTAGGGGCCCTACAACAGGGTCCGGAATCAGATGGACTCTGTATTTTTAACGAGATTCATACCCCTCCCGCTGCTCCTTCCTTATCACTTCCACACTGAGGATCAGGGCTAAAGACCGACAAGACGTAGTTATTACTGTTATTATTTTTTAACGTGTTTTTTTAATGTGGTTGTGGCTCGGCAACTAAGTCCTATAACCCAACGACGTCTACCAGGAGTGTTGCTCGACGGGATGATATCGTCTCACCTACATTTTACTTGACTCGTACACATTAAGGCGGAAAACGACATTTTTTAAGCTTATACGGTAATCTTGCTGCTTTTAGGAAAGACAGAGTTCTGTCTATCGCTAACTCGTCGTTCCGAGGTCTTCTTTCAGGTTACCTTTTACTCTGTGTCTCTGCCTCAGTTCTGCAAGAGCACTACAGTCTTCGATGATATGTTTCATTGTAAGTGCTCCGCCACAAGTGCAGATGGGTGGTTCTTGTCCTTGTAGGAGGTACGGAGACGTCAAGTTCGTGTGCCAAATGCGCAGTCTCGTGATGCCATTTACGGACGGTCTGCTTCACGGCAAAAAGTTTGCTCTACCGTATGTTCCACGTCTGCTGCCACACATTAATAATGGTGCTTGTGGCAGCTAGTTTCGCGTCATCAGGTCGTATGGCAATCGCATCGACTCGTGGGCTGTTCGCTGCGTTTCCCCCTGCAGCATCAGTTTCTTCGTTACCGTACTTTTAATACCTACATGACCCGGATACCAAACAAAAGTAAAATATGAACCAAGGTCTTCTAACGCATGGTATAACGCCATTATCTGCTGTAATAACGGATCCACTGTGCTCGGATTGTCCAAGGCAGTTAAAAAGCTCAGTGAATCCGTACAGATCCGTACAGAACAAAATTCTTGTCACCTCGGTGTTCACAGAAACTAAGAGCCTGCCACACTGCGTACCGTTCGAGCAGTTTCTAGGAGTGGGGGGGGGTGACAAACGATGACAAACGCGCTACCCACTCCGCTCTCCGTCTTCAACCCATCGATGTACACAATGGTGTGTTCCTCGACGTATTCTTCAAGGACTGATCTAAACAGGAGTTTCAGTTCAGTTAAGTGGCTCGATTTATTGCTTCTTCTGGAGACATCCAGCCGGCATGCGACATTCTTTTGTTTGCGAAGCAGCCAGGGGGGCACTTCGCACCTTGATGTTGTAGCGTTCGGCTATTTCGAGCGCAGGAACGTAGTACGGCGGTCGTATACCCTAGCAAGTCTGTTGTTCACCAGCAGCAGGCGGTTTATGTGGCTCGGTAGAGATAATATTTTTGCCACATTTCTCTGCAACAGCAGTTGACGTTGTAGATCTAAAACCCTAATTCCTGCTTCACAATATAAGCTTTGTGCAGGGCTAGTACGAAACGCTCCTGTTGCGTAGCGTACCCCTGCGTTGTGAATAAGATCGATCCAGATTTTCAAGCACGACCTCCTGGCTGAAGAGTATACCGCGCATCCGTAATTCACCTTGGATAACACCCGCGGCATACAGCCACAATAAAACTTCTCCGCTCCCCAGTCATATGGGAAATACACCTGATTGTATTTAACGAGGATTTGCACCTCGTTTGCAATCGCAGCCAGATTGTCCACATGTATATTCCATGTCAATTGTCTGTTGATAGTTAGGCTCAAAAATTTGATGATGGGCCTATATAGTAGCCGGATACCGTTTATGGTTAACGTAGTGTCCGGATGCCTTCCTCGCTTTCGACAGAAGTGGACACAGGTCGTCTTTGTTGTAGAGAAAGACAAGCCTATGTTGTTAGCCACCGTGTCTATGGCAGTTTATGCCTAACCGTCGCCGTTGCTTTGAACAGCACAAGGTCGTCAACATACAAGCACTTCTCAATTGACGTTTCTATACCCTCAAAGATCCCGTTGATGGTGATGGTAAAAAGCGTGCCGCTCAAAGGAGATGTTGAGGTACTCCATTTTCCAGCTCGTGAAAGGCCTACAGTGATTGTCCGGCCCGAACACCGAAAGGTCCTGTCTCTGAGCAAGCTGGAGATAAATTTGGGCAGGTTACCTCTGAACCGCCAATCATGTAGTTGTTGTATGATGTTGTATCTCCACGTTTTGTCGAACGCTTTCTCCATATCGAAGAATACTGCAACCATGTGTTTGTTTGCGATGAAACTGTTCTGAACTGCGTTCTTCAGTTAAACCAGTTGATCAGTAGTAGCGTCTCCGGTGCCCACACTGGCGTGCGGCCAGACACAAGGTGAGCCGGCTGTTCTCCAATAGCTTTCCTAAATTCCTAGGAAAATACGTCAACGATACTGGACGATAGTTTTCCGCTTTCAAGGAATCCTTTTCAGCCTTCAGAAGCGGGAATACGATCACCTCCTTCCGTAGTTTTTATACTCCCCTTGCGTCCGTATGGCGTTATAAAGTGTTGCTGATGCTGTAAGGAATGATGTATGATGCAGTTGACGCATGATGCTGTAAGGAATATCGTCCAGTCCCGCTGCAGTGTCGCCGGCAGCCCGGACAGCGGACTATAATTCCCTCGCCGTGAAAGGCGCGTTATAACTCCTGTACTCCTCACATTCGAAGTCAAGGTCGTGTTCGACTTCATCTTTTCTTGTGAGGAAATGGAGAGGACAATTTTCTGTACTCCTGATCTCGGCATATCTCGCAGTCAAGGTCTCAGCAATTTCATCGGGGTTACAAATCAATTCACCATCGTGTTCTATGCATGCGATTAGCTTAAATACTGATGTGCCACCGATTGCTCTGATCTTTTTCTATACTTCTATCACTGAGGTCGACCGTGTTGTGGTCGAGATGTAGGTTTCCCAGCTCGATCGTTTTGCAGCAAGTATTATTCTACGATCGGCGGCTTGCAGTCGCTTAACAGCGATGCGATTATCTTCGGTCGGCACTCGTTTATACCTATTTAGGGCTCGTCGCTTCTCTCCTACTGCCTGTTTCACAGCGTTGTTCCACCACGGTACCGGCAGTGGCGGCTTGCCCATAAGGGCTCTCGGGCGCAGCCCTCCCAATAAAATAAAAAGTAATAATTAATTATTAATTTTTCACCAAATCAATTAAAAAAGTTCCTATACGCATCAAAACAATAATACAATGGAAAACATTTGACGTTTAAAGTCCGGAGTTGAGTTGCGGGCGTTGGCCATACAGCCCAAAGCTACTGTGTGCAGTGTAAATGGAAAATACAGCATACAGCTCTAACCGTGCGGTGACGTCAATCAACTGTGTTCTTACGGACATGCTGGGACTCCATCCTTGGCCACGCATGCGCAAATCATCTCAGCCAGCGCCAGCGGCCAGCAGTGTAACAGTTATTGGCACTCCTTGTTTGCAAACAGAGTTATTGTGTTTAGTGTGTGATTAATGTGTGTCATAATGAATAACACGGATTATAACTTTGTAATTACGAATGATGTAAGTAAAATTATTAGCCAAGGGATAAAGAACTTAGAGCACAGGGTTGAACTTAAAAGATTAGGTCCTCCTAGGCCTAATATGGTGATTAATCAAGTACAAAAATCCACTAATAGTAGGAATACCTACAATCAGAAATTTAGTATTCATTTGTATAATTATGCTGATTGGTTGTGTGGGTGTGGAATAAAAAACTCATTTTTCTGTTACCCGTGCATAGTAATGGGCGTACAGGATCGCACCTGGACTGTAGATGGTGTCTCAGATATTAAGCATTTGAGTGAAAAACTTAAAAAACATAAATTTAGTGAAAAACATATAAATGCGTGTATCGAGTATGCAGTACTTGGGAAGGTGAAACATTAGATCTCAGTTAGACAGTGCATATAGATTAAGAATTCAAAAGTTAAATGAGGAAGTATCAAAAAATCGGTACATTTTAAGTAAGTTGATTGATGCTGTGAAGTTTTGTGGGGCTTTTGAACCTGCATTAAGGGGGCATGATGAAAGCAGCACTGACACATCTAACAACCCTGGCATATTTCGTGGTCTTGTCAACCTAATGGCAGAGTTAGACTCTACATTAAAACAACATATTGAAAAAAGCAATAACCGAGTATTTTTAGGGCTTTCCAAAACCATCCAAAATGATTTACTTGATTCCATATACGCCGTGTGCTTGGAAATTATATGCGACGAAATTACTCAAACTAAATATATTGCTATTGAAGCCGATGAGACAACTGACTGTGCTACATTGTCTCAGCTAGTGTTTGTTGTCAAATATGAGTTAAATGGGGTTGTAAATGAAAGATTTGTTAGTTTTGTAGTACCCAAAGGTCATGACGCAGCATCTGTTAGTGAAGCAATTTTTAACGAGCTGGAAAAGCTAAAAATTGACAAAACACCTGAAAGAGTGTTTGCTCAAAGCTATGATGGCACTTCTGTCATGAGTGGCCAGCACACAGGTGTGCAGGCAAGAGTCAAAGCTGTGTACAAAAATGCATATTTCGTACACTGCTACGCGCATCAACTAAATTTGATCATTGAACGCTGCGCAATACAAAATAAACAGATAAAAATATTTTTCAGTAATGTTGAAGCATTTTCATCCTTTTTTTTTCACAATTGACTAAAAGAACAGCAGTACTTGATGACATTATGAATAAACGAATACCAAAGAGCTCTGGCACTCGTTGGAACTTCAAGTCTAGAATTGTCAGCACATTATTTAAGTATAAAAATGAAATAGAAGAATGCTTACATAAAATATTAGACGATGACAGCAATGATTATACAACTGTAAACAAAGCAGTTGGTTTAAGCAACCTTCTTAAAGACAACGATTTCATTTTCTGGGTAACATTTTTTAATAAAATAATGCCCCATTGTGATATTTTGTACAATGAGCTTCAGAACAAGACAATCAACTGCATCAAGGCCTTAAAATATATAGGCGAATTTAAGTCTATAATCCAAAAAATAAGAAAATTGCCTGAGGTTGACCAGCCCAGTTCTAACGAACTTGATGGAACTGAAAATGATTTATCTTGTTCAGGCCCCAGTAGAAAACGTGGCCGATTTGAAGATAGAAGACACATTGTGGCAAAAGAAGTGTGTGATGTTATCATGACTGGAATTAACAATCGCTTTAATTTCTTAGATCATTTGTCGGTAGCTAAGTTATTTCAGCCATGTTTGTTTCCTGAGTTCAAAAATAAATTTCCTGAAAATGAATTAGAAATTGCTGTAAATTTATTCCAGTTGAATAAAATAGAACTGAAACAAGAGTTGGTAGTAATATACAGTAGAAGTGATTTTTCTGAGGCTACAGGCTCATTACGGTTGCTTAATTTTATTTATGATAATAATCTGAGAGATGTGCTCTCCGAATCAGTGAAATTACTTCAGATCATCTGCACAATCCCAATGACCACCGCAGAAAGTGAAAGATGTTTTTCAACTTTAAAGCGAATAAAGACTTTTACCAGGAGCACAATGAAAGAAGGTAGACTCAGTGCACTCGCCATGTGTTCAATTGAAAAGAAATTATTATCTACCCCCAATTTCAATGAACGTGTGATCAACCACTTCGCTGCACAGATGGAGAGGAGGATGGACTTCTGCTACAAACAATATAACTAAAGGTATGAATTTTCAGTCGTAGATTAATTTATTTTTGATATTAAAAGTGACTAAGTATATTTAAAGTGGTAGAAGATTAATACCTTGTTACTTAATACAACTTCCTCCTGAATTCTGATGCTTGGTCTAATTTTAAAAATATAGCTTTCACATTTGCCCTGTTGTATATAGCTATGTACTTCTGTTCTATGAAATATTTTGAATTTCCACTCTTATAATTCACATATCTTAAAAATAAAATACTTACAGTAAAATCAAATGTTATAAGTAGACTAATTTTGACAATTTTATAAATTTATAAAAATACATACAAGAAAGTGAATGAGTGTGTGTGCGCGTTCGCATGCATGTGTGTTTGTGTAGAGATAGTTATGACCTTATGAAAGAGCCCCTCCCATGTTCATAACGACGAGCCGCCACTGGGTACCGGTGGCCTGGACAAACGACCTCTGGTCCGAAGGTTACGCTCCGCAGCTGTGAAACTCTCTACGTCTTCTTCTATATTTTGACAGACGTTCGTAGTTTTACAAGCAGTCTGAAAGCCTGTCCAATCAGCATGGTCCACCCGCCATCTTTTCGGCCTGCGCGTAACACTCTTTGGCGTACGCGTTGTTATCAACACAGGGAAGTGGTGGCTCCGTGGAGGTCAGGGAGCACTCTCCACGACAGACGTGGAGCAAGGCCCGGACTACAGATCGATAGCCGATAAAGTACCACTTCCAATATTGCAATGTGTGCTTTCGCCTGTGTTTAAAAAGATAAAGTGCTTTGTTTAGCAGAGCTCCTCAGTTCTTAATCCAGCACGGTTCGTCCTAAGACAACCCCAAGTGGGATTATGGGCATTGAAGTCCCCGACAAGGAGTAATGGAAATGATAGCTGCTCGGCCAGATCCTGTAGATCTTCTGCTCGCTCTGGTAAGTATAAACAGCACATCGTCATCTTCAGTGGCTGTAATTAACTTATTGCTACTGCTTGTAGAGGCGTAGCGAGCAGAATACGTCTCGCGGGACATGCGTTACTAAGAAATATAGCAACACCTCCCCTAGCTCTGATGTTTGGAGTCACAACACAGCGGAAGGACTCATATTCCCTCATATTAAAATGTTCTTGTGGCTTGAAATGTGTTCCCTGCAGCCATATACCCATCGGTGTATGCCTGGACAGTACCATTTTCAGTTCGCAGTAATGCGAAGTGTAACCGCTGATATTCCATTGAAGGATGTTCTCCATGCTGGACGTTGAAGAATCAGTCGCTACGGATAGTGTTTATTTTCGAGCAGCATTTCTTCTTCTTTTTTTGTAGATTGCCGAGTTCCGCCAGATCACCGAGGTCGGTGAGATCGATGGCTCCGGCACTCGATCTGAACTCCATCCGGAGCTCATCTCCTGGTCATCGGGGACAGGTCTTATCCCCGATTTCGGTTTTAAGAAGTCCTTCGTGGTGTATCTGGGAGCGATATCCCCTCGCCGTCTCGCCCCCACTAGAGGTGGCTGCAGGTGCAGCCACAATGCATATCCCAGCCTTTCTTGGCAGACGAAGTATGGGTCTGTTGGTAGACTCGTCTACACTATCCTTCTGCACCGTTTGAGTGTCTGTCTCAGTCGCATTACCTTTATTGATTTCTGGTTTTTGTACATTTCAGAGAAGTAACGTTCGATGAACTGTGGGTTACCGCAGGTAATATCTCTCTTACAATAGGGGCTGGTAACGCTGTTCATTTTACAGCCTGTGCGTAATTGATTTTGCACTGGTTGGCTGGGCATAGGCCCTACTAATTTTTTCGCATCGAAGTAGCTGAGTTTTGTCAGGGTACGTACTTCCTGAATAGCCACTTCTTGCTAGAAGAATGTTGACCACCACAATTGACACATTTCATTGGGTCAGCATAGAGATCATCACCATGAGCCGACTTCCCACAGGAATATGTCTGTCTTGACCCGAGGACATCTTTATGCAGTGTCCTTTTGTGCTTTTTTTTTGCTGTTTTGGAGTAAGCTCCCTTCAGCCATGTGGGTATGGAGTTGTGGGCAGGTAGCGTACGCCAGCTGACCGGCCGATGAGAAGGTGGTGGTACCAGCGTGTAGGGAGGATGTTGGTGTTCAGGTGTGTGTAGCCCCTTGGAGAGGGTGGGGGGGGGGGGGTGATCAGTGCCAAACTTACGGACTATAATGCCAGTGTCGTGCAGCAATTGACGCTAAAGTTGGTGAGAAGCGTCGTAGTGACGTCAAGGGCGGGGGCTGGTTAAGGTACAGGTTGTTGGGTTATAATTGGTCTACCAGTGGAGGGTTGTTTGTTTTTATTTATTTATTGATAGCGACGTTGAAGAAGTAGGAAGATGCAGGAGGACAGTTTTTTTATTATTTTTTTTTTATTTTTTATTACTTATGCTAGAGGTGAACCCTAGACGGGTCCTGGGACCCTTCTGTTACGTGGTCTTCGACGTGGTATCCTGGGCGGGGTTTCGTCCGCAAGAGTGAGAAGACGGTTTAGAATGAAGTGTGATCGCCGGGCATTTTGGGCAGGTCTATTTGGGGGGGGGGGTTTGTAATGTTGTTCTAGTGTTTGCTGTAGTTGCGTACTTCCAGTTTAGTTTGTGTAGGAATGTGTCCAGTCTGGGAAGTGTTTGTTTAGGGCATATAAAATCGTATTCGGTGTTTTGGTGATGGGAGGACGGCGGTCCCGGCGACTGCGTCAAAGTCGGGGCTGGTCGGATAGCTATGAACCGACTGGAGTGTATCCCGGAAGGCGGCCGCCTTGCAGTGTGCCCGAAACACAACCACTGAAAACATTGCATCGTCTGAGGGATGAACGCTCTCACACTCAGCTATGAAAACCCACTCTCACCTTGTCTGGCAAAGTTGTCCTGTTGCAGATGTAAGCGTCTGTCCATCCCTTCGCACCGTTAGTCTTCGACATGCGATGACGCCTTGTGGGGCGAGCTCAGTCGCAACTTCTTCCTCTGTGTAGTTCGGTAGATCCCTGTACACTACCACCCTCTTTGTAGTGTTCAGGGTGGTATAAGGAACGACTTCTATTTCTATATCCCCTATCTTCTTGCATTTTCAGTAGCCTCAAACGCTGTTGATCGTTTAGTGTCTCGGCAAGTAATCCACTTGCGGTTTTTCTGATACCTGTACAGATGATCCAGCGCAACCGGTGACAGCTTTTCCGTTTCACGACCAGATACCTCGGCACCACCGGCACAGCGGCAGACGATGTCAAGCATCTTTCCATATCTACCGTGGAGAAATGTCTCCTTCTCTTCACCCTCCGAGGAGGGCTTTTTTCTGGACGAGGGGTTTTAAGGGACCCTCAACCCGAGAAATATTTGGAAAACTTTGAATTTCTTTCCCACGAGTACCGGGGAAGTAACAGACCACCGCGGCAGAGCCCTCGAGTGGCACGGCTATAGGGATTAATTACAACAGGGTGCGTCCTGGTGCCCTGAGGCCACCGTTCGCGACTCACTAAAGTTGAGCCATCCACCCATTGGCACGATCGGTTCCACCGTGGGTTACGGTGTGTTTTCAAGCGGTACACACAACTTTGTCAAACTCACCTACCAGTGCCCTGTTAGCCAGCTAAAGAGTAACAGCTGTTGCCCGCCCTCCCCACGAGGCCAAGATATTGTAGGCCGGGCATAGGTTTGGATTTCTAGGGTGCATTATTATTATTATTATTATTATTATTGTTGTTGTTGTTGTTGCTGTTATTGTTGTTGTTGTTGTTGTTGTTGCTGTTATTATTATCGTATTAATTATCGTCATTATTATTTTGAGTAGTAGTAGTGGTAGTAATAATAGTAGTAGTAGTAGTAGTAGTAGTAGTAATAGTAGTAGTAGTAGTAGTAGCAGCAGCAGCAGTAGTAGTAGTAGTAGTAGTAGTAGTAGTAGCTGTTATTGTTGTAATGTTTTATTATTATTGATTGTTACTAATTATTTTGGTGTTTGATCTTTTTTGATATTAGGTATCAAAAAATGTGGACTCATAACAGAGGTATCGAATACACAAATCGTATCGCTACGGAGGAAAAAGGCGAGTGGAATTAAGTCGCAGTTCACTGATGAGTATATTGATGCTCCAGTTAACGGGGTTATCTGTACATTCGGCGATGTTCACAAATGTACGATTACTGATGCGCAGAAAAGGCAGCGTGTTGGTGTCAGTCTAAAATTACTCTTTGTATCTGCAAAAAACGTCCCGTGTTTAAGAAAGAACTGAAGATAAGATCATCTTTTGTCGGTGTACGTAGCTGCATATCGAACGGCGCACTGTGATCCAGGAAAACTTATTCTTCTTCACAGTTTCCAAAACACCTCAATTCTTAACGGACTCAACTGGTTTTTTTAAATTCTCACAAATAAATTTCTAAAAAAATGTCGATGCAGGTTGTTGAATTTCATCCCCGAAAAATTTCTATTATGCCATTAATATATAAACAAAATGTTCAAAAATATTAAATTAGATTATAAATGTTGGTCAATGCAGTATTTACAGGACCTGTTAAATGAATGTGAGATTAGGACAAAAAGACTTGTATAGCCGCAGACTAATGATCTATTGTTAGAATTGCAAAATTTACACGTGGAGACCCAAATAACTCACCAATGAGGCACTTTCACCTTTTTGTTTATTTCTGGATAAAGAGGCAGGAAATGACGTATGATAGGATTTTATCATGAATAAATATGATTTTGAAATGAAAAAATTAGTCTTCAGACTTCCATGAAATGTATTTGTATTAAGAAAAAGTTACAATTTGGTAATTCTCAAAAGAGAAATTTTACCTTCTCCACTCTGTCCTAAGGTAGTGGTCGGCAGTGAAAACTGCTATCACAACTTCCTTATCTGAAGAGGCGAACTGAAGCCGAAACAGAGACAAGCAAAAATAACTAGAGCATAATGCTTAAAGAATAAGTTTGTGTTTGCCAAGCAATCTTTGTCAAAAGGTGACCCTTTTTGCAAATGTTTGGAGTCCGAAAGACTAATTTTCAAGCTCTAATTGTAATTTTGATACAAAACTCCTCAGTGCCAAACTTCGCTTTACTTTGTCTTTCGACTTTGACTCGCGTACTTTGTTCAACATTTTTGAAGTAGTACCATCTACAAATGGCAAATTTTTCTATACGTCCCAAGGCTTCTTCGCCTTGCTGATGAGAACCGAATAGTTCGAAAACAGATCATTGCAAACTGGGTCAATATCTTATCCCATTTTGTGCGTCCTGCAACCAAGTCTTTTGGATCCCAAAATGCTTTGAAGGACTACCGTTTGACAAATTAGTCTTTCGGACTCCAAACATTTGCAAAAAGGGTCACCTTTAGACAAATATTGCTTGGCAAACATAAACTTAATCTTTGAGCATTACGCTCTAGTTATTTTTGCTTGTCTCTGTTTCGGCTTCAGTTAGCCTCTTCAGCTAAGGAAGTTGTGATAGCAGTTTTCACTGCCGACCACTAGCTTAGGACAGAATGAAGAAGGTAAAATTTCTCTTTTGAGAATTACCAAATTGTAATTTTTATACAAAACTCCTCCGTGCCAAACTTCGCTTGTACTTCGTCTTTCGACTTTGACTCGCGTACTTTGTTCATGAAAAAGTTGTACGAAACCGTTAAGATTGAGAGCTCTAAAGAGTTCTTAACAAAAAGTGCGGTGAATGCGGAACGTTTGTTTGTTTGCAGTAAAGTTTTATGAGCTTGTTTTACATTTTCCAGTCGCATTATAGTTTTCTTAACATTATTGACTGGCAAAAGGAAGAAGATGTTCAATAAACCGTTGAATCAAAAATCGAAATATTAAATAAGCTTTCGAAGGGAGAAACTTTATGAATTTGGAAACTCGACAAAAACAGACTTTTTTAATATTTAGTTTAATAATAATTGAATAAAATTAAGTTCTCTAATTTAATAAAAATAGAGAACTGATGTTAAAGTTTGTTTTGAAATGGGATTCAGGACGTAAACGAAACACATGAGGACGATTCACCCTAACGATTCATTCTTCGACGATACCATATTTTTGTGGTTCATCCAGTTGCGAACTTTAGGAGAACCAATCCGGGACCTTTTCGAGAAAGCGTCAACTATTGAACCAGAAATCAGGCGGTTCTAAACGATTTTAAACTAAATATAGGTCTTTTTATGTTTAATAAAATTTAGGCTACTGTACTAGTAATATTTTATGTTCGAAGTCATAGCAAATAAATAATTTGAACTTGCCCTGTTTGAATGAGTTCGAATCCGCGAATCTTTACATATTTATATGTTTATCTAAAAAAAAATAATGTTTACAAGTGAGAACGTGTATAGGCCTAAGGGTGATATATAAATATATTAAATGTAGAAAATGAAATTACAGTAAAAGAAAATGTTTAAGATCTACAAAAGCTTAATACAAAAGTAATTCAATCATAATATATAGTCTATTACGTGAGGCGTGACAAAGGGCCTATCTGCTGATTTTGAGTCAGTGTCCATGTAATTTTTTGATTCCTTTTGCTATCGCTTCCTAAAGGGTTCTAGAACAAAGTTAAGGAAAAATTTTTGCCCGCTCACGCCCCTAAAGGGCTGAAAATATAAAACGAAGCGAGGATACATTTTGAAGCCCTGAAATTAAGTACTTATAGGTTTTGGGGGTGCTGATTACGGTTCTGACGTCAAAAATTATGTTCGATGCAAAGGGTAGTTTCTAAAGGGTTGAAGCAGACTATAATTAGGGGGTGTAAGTAGGTATTAAACTTCCCGAGAATGCCGGTCAAAGCCTCGGAAGTGAGTACCTACACACTTTTGGGGGTGCTGATTACGATTATGACGTCAAGGAATACATCCGACGCAAGGGTTGAAAACATTCAACAACGCGATGATATATTTTGAAGTCATGAAATTGGGTACCTACAGGTTTTGGGGGAATGTTTAACCTACATTTACTTAAACATCACAACGTTAATAATATTTAACAAAATATTACAACCCTTGCACAATAACAAACAACTCCGACGCTCAGCTGATGCTACAAAAAACACGTACCAGCAGTAAACATTGAGCATCAGGTAGCACATCAGGCCTCTTCTGGTCTCCGCTAGAGGGTCCGTGTTTTTACCGGTCATAATTCAAAATTCTGTAAAAAATGTATATATATTTCATCCATGATTATAAAATTTAATCAAAGAAAAGTCGAAGGACAAACATTATATTATTTTTTTAAATTAAATATTCGATTGATATATAAAGAACCAGCAATACAGACAGTGACAGATTGCAACAGATATTCTTTTGTTTACAAAGACGTTAAAAAATAATAATGATACTTAATTTTATTGTCAATTTGAAAAAAAAAATTTAGTTTAGTACAAATTAGTAGGCTTTCAGGACCGCACCCGAACATATAACGTTCGATAACAAAATCTAACTGTTGGAGCGCGTTTACATTTTTAGTCATAACGTGGTCAATTTTTAAGAAAACATTTTTAAACAAACTTCATTTTGTAGGACATTTAAAGAGTTACAACTTTTTTCGTATGCACTATAGTAAATAAACCTACTGTACAGTAGATATTTTGCTCAGAATTCAAAAATGTTTTACACGATGTCGGCAAAATACATCTTTAAACTGCTGTAACTTATCGAATTTTAGTCATAAAGGAATAAAACAAAATCAAAAATTGTTGGTATTTTATAAAATTCATTTCTGGTCCATATCAATTTCTCGATAAAACGCATCGTTACTGAGATATTTAATAAAAAAAAGCGAATTTTGGCGAAAATCCAAACACTCGAATTTTCTTAAAACGTTGTGCGTTACTGTACAGCAATACATATATGCTTAAAAAAATTTGACGACATTGCTAATATAATAGACAACCGACAAGTACAGTATCTGGGCTTAATATACATATTTGACAAAATGGCGGACATTCCTTCTTAAATTTCTCGGAAACAATTTGCAGAAATTATATTTTCCTACAGAACGTCGTTATTTTTGAAGCTAGACAAATGATTAAATCACCATTGTTTAGGAAATAACAGAACTTTCATTTGATACTAATTTAATTACGATCCAACTATTTTTGGCCGAGTTATATAAATTTTAATCATGTGATTTGATCAAAAAACGGTGAATCGGCATTTTGTTTTGCCTATATCTCAAGAATCATTTAACATAATGAAACAAAAAAAAAGTGGAAAATGTTCCTTCTAATAATCTTTAATTTTGATTTATATAAATTGTTTGCAAAATGGCGTTATTTTTTAGTTATTTGTAGATTAATGTTAAAAAAAGCATTTTTTGGCAAAATTTTGAACCCTTGTAACTCGCAAACAATGCGTTTTTCAAAAACGTGTATACCACCTTTTTGCTTAGAATATAATTCTCTATCGATTACCGGGGTTAATTAAATTTTGTATTTTTAACCCCCGAAAAAGGGGTGAAAACAACACTTAAAATTTAAGAGAGGGCCAAAAAATTTCCTTAACCTTTTATGAAGACATTGCAAAAAAAAATCAGAAGGATCCATGGACACTGACCCAAAATCGGGAGAAAATTCCTCACGTAATAGACTAATATAGTAACCTAGATGGAGTCAAGAGGCAGTGGATAGTAACAGACACCAGAGCCAGTTCTATCTAGTATTCAATTAGAGCTTTGAGAGAGAAAACTGCATGTAAAAAATTTACAGGCATTGCACAAATGCAATGCACAGAGAAGGGCATTGAAAATGCTTCAATAAATCTAAAAAATATATATATTTATTTTTCTTCATTTACCAGTGTACAGATTATAAGTTAAATGTAGTCGCATTCATAAGCGCGCACGGAGAGAAGCTCGCTGTTCTTGAGATTAATCGATTTCACTTGGAATTATAATCATCGGACGATGCGTAGTGAAATATGAATCGTATGGGACCACTTCGGTTGGTCGCAGCTTATAAAATAAACCATCAATCGTAGTACCATTACGAGTGGTTATGATTTTTCGAACAGATGCTAAACGTACCGAATAAAATTCTTCCAAATATGCGAGCAGTCGTCCAGCTTCGGGCAGTTTCAAGTTGTAGTTAAAATCACCACATATAATTAACGGGCTCCGGTATAAGTCATCGGTACGTGACGTATAGCTGCGCATGCTATAAACGTTAAAGCGCAAAAGAGCGGCGTCGAATAAACGAAATAACTCGTCTTCAATGATGTTTGGTCGTCCGTACATCAGAATGATGTGGAGTTTATCATCTAGTCCTTGAGTATTCTTAAATTCGACACGAACACAACACACATCACCGTACGGCGCGCTCGTAGTATCCAACTGGAAATGCGTACTACGCTTCAAATAAGGCTTGATAAACTCATAAATCGCGACACCACCGGTTCTAGTAGACGAGCTGTTATGTCTGGCGACTATCGTATAACCAGGGATCTCCATACTCGGTTCGTCGTCTTTCATCCAAGTCTCAGTGAGCGCAAGTATGTCCGTCTTGTACAAGACCGGGTCTGATACTAAATCTTCGTGGTGCGCAGCCAAGCTTTGTATATTCAGCAGCCCCACACTTAATGTATTATCGTTAATACACTGTCGGCACCGATATACAATCGATGACATACTATTCTTTTCTAAACGAGTAAATTCCGTTTTTAAAGCTTCACGACAATTCTTTTGGTTTCTGCAGTGATAAAACTTGAAATCGTTCATTTTCTTAGTCAAATATAAGCCTTCGATAGTGCGTGCACGAGAAAGAGCGACGTAAACTAAGGAGATATCGTGAGTTTTGTCATACTCATACACAATTCGATCGTACGTACCGCCTTGCGATTTATGTATAGTCATGGCATTGCCAGGCACAACTGGAAATTGCACACGTCGAGCTTTGATGATTTTATAACCGACATCAATAACAGCTTCACGCTTTAGAATAAGAGTATATGAAGTTAGCACTCCATGAGCTTGAGCGTATGTTTTATACTGCAGCCTTCGTGTAGCACCGGCATTCTTATTCTCAAACTCAATCCATAGACGTTTTACCTCAACGCCGCCTTCTGCATACTCAATATGCCGTACATACCCAAACAAACCGTTCACTAAATAGTCTGCTTTAGCGACTAGCCGTGTGCCCGATAGGATTTCCCATCGGCAACATCTCAGGAACCATCCGACTTTTCTCAAATGTTAGAGTTTTTGGGTAACCTGCTCTGCCCATGCCCTCTTTTTTACCCTTTGGTCGCGGCGAGGAATTAGTTCCGCGTAAACAAATAAAGACTAAAGAGACTTTAACAAACTATCCATGTAACCCTGCAAAGAAAAATTAGACTGCACACATCAAAGAATCACCTATAGGACTTCACGATATACCACATTTTGAGTCCAGACTTGGGAGCCAATCCGTCCTTGATTCACGGAATCTGCCACAAAAACTTTCACATCTTCAAAGCGCCTGACTCGAGAAAAGGCGACATAAATTTGACCATGTCCAAAAGCTGGAGCTGGAAGATAAAGTCCGATTTTGTCAAATGTCTGACCTTGGGACTTGTTGATTGTCATGACGAACGACAGCCTAATAGGAAATTGTCGCCTTCTCAGCCGGAATGGAAGCTCAGCTTGGCTTGGAGATAGATTAATCCGAGGAATGAACACACGTTCGCCGGCATGATCACCAGTAAGGATTTCGGCATCAAGAACATGTTCACCCATATTTCGGATAATCAGGCGTGTTCCATTGCACAATCCTTTCACTGTGTTTAAGTTACGCTGCAGCATGACCATCAATCCTATCTTCTGTCTCAGTATGTGCGGAGGCATTCCTGAAGGAGTCTTCCTCCTTTTTGGCTTCTCCGCGGATTTTGTCGACAATCTTATCGTTCATCTCAAGTGAATCTTCATTTCTCGGTGTCAGGATCGCAACATTTTTGAATGACTCACAGGATGAGGGGTCAAGATCGTTTCCAAAAATTAGCTCTATCAGATCTTTTATAGCGACGCAAGGCTCAGGAATCTGGAAGCTATCGTCACCAAAAACTTCTGCATGTGGCAGACGGGCTTCTCCAAGTGTCAGAAGCCATTCAACAAATACTTTCTCGTTGCGATCCGCTCTCATATTTTGGGTGAGCTTGAATTCTTTGAATGAGTAGAAGAGGTTGCATCGCTTGAGAGATTCTCCGACGATTGCTGCTCGACCTCCTCTTGGAACAACAGGTAAACATTGCCTGAAGTCTCCGCCCAACAAAATGATTTTACCTCCAAATGGAATTTTACTTTTCATCATATCCCGAAGACCGAGAACTTCAAGAGCGCGTCCTTGTGCCATCGCTACTTCGTCCCAGATAATCAAGCTGGCAGCCTCCAACTCGCGATATGCTTTTTGGCCTTGGGTCAAGAGTGATGTTCATGTTTCGTTAGGTGGTACCGGTAACTTAAACCTTGAGTGAGCCGTCCTTCCACCTCTTAGCAATGTCGCTGCGATTCCTGTTGAGGCTACTGGAATTACGATCTTCCCGTCTCCTCTTAAAATATGCATCAAAGTGTTGTAGACATAAGTTTTTCCAGTTCCACCAGGACCGTCAATAGAAAAGAGTTTGTTGTCTGCTCTTCCTTCACAGGCTTGCAGAATGCTGTCAACAACGTGTCTTTGCTCTCGATTGCATTTGGCATAGCATTCTTCGCCAAGTCTCTTCTCTTCCTCCTGGTCGTAACTTTCATCTTGATCGACGCGGAAGACTGGATCAGGAAGTCCAAAATCAGAATTCTTCGTTCCGTGAAGTCTCAGGATAACATTGATTTCTGCAAGGCATCTATCCTTGGAAACATCAGCCGAGTGATCCCTTCTCAAATCCTCGCTTAAACTTTCCAGATGCCGATCAAATAATTCAACAGGTGTAGGATTTTGAGGATTGCAGAACACCAGAATGATGGCAAAAAGATCCCTCAGAGATTTTGCCGACTGATATCTTGAAGCTTCCTCAAGACATCTCGACCATTCCTCATCGTTTTCAAGTAATCCCCTGGCTCTTGCTGTCTCCTCGAATGTTCCACATGTAATGCCATTCACAGTTCTCAGGTTCTCAAACGATGTTGGCCCTCGAACGTTTAGAAGGAGAAGTCGCAGGAAATATCGCTCACGATCCAAAGGGCTGACGCTGTACATCTGAGAAATTGTATCCAAACGACGCACTCGTTTTTGCCATTTTCCATTAACGAATCGATATGATTCTCCGACTTCTGTGTAGAGGAGCTCTCTTGCATCAGGGTCTGACTGACACAGCTTGAAGTATGCAGTCAGAGTTGTATCTTTTGAGGAAGCGTTCTCTAATGCCTGACGTTCTTGACCTTCCAGAAACGTAACATTCTGTTGATGAGGTAAATGAACTGCCAATCTCTCAATGTGGTGGCTTTGAGAGTGCAATTTAAATCCAAGAAGTCTCCAAGCCGCTTCCGGAGCCGTCACCATTCTACCGTCAATGTATCGAGTAATTTCATCATGCTCATTGTTTTCGGAGGTGATTTCCATCTTTGCGCAATCATGACCTTTGTATACACACTTGTAAAGATACTTCGTCGCCTTCACAGTGGCACAAATCTCCACGTTGATGTGAGCATTGAACTCTTTGAGGAGAAACTTGTTGTACGGAACTACCCATCGATTGTCAATCCTGACTCCATTCTTCATGAAAGAATTACCATCACTTCGTCTGTAAAGAGGGTAGCCGTCGACATTCTCTTGAGTCTCAGGGTTGAATTTCTTTGGGAACTCCTTCGTGCATTTGCCATGTTCCATACAAACACAGTCACGGTTAAGTTCTCCACACGGTCCATGAATCATGTGCTGGGTCACGATGCTGTAAAGATTTGGTTCGGCAGTCTCGTCAGGTATCTCAGCACAGACTACTTCATCAATCATTTCTCTTCCTCTGATTTTGTCATCACCTTTCAGCATCATCAAGATGTGGGCATGTGGAAGACCCCGTTTTTGCCACTCGACAACGTAAATGAGGGCAAGACATCTCCCAAAATGACCATCTTTGAGCATGCCTAAAAGAACTTCGAGTTTGAGGTGAAACACTCTCGCCACCAAGTCTGGTCGGTCTTGAGGAGTTTGTCCAGGCTTCAGTTCGTTTGTTATCTCAGGCCAGTTTGGATTACAGGTGAACGTGATGAAAAGATCAGGTTTTCCGTACCGGTTCACGATTGCCATGGCGTCCTGGTAATTTTGTTGCATATACCTTGGACCGCCGTGGAATGTCGAAGGCAATATGCAGACTCTTCCAATCGGTCTCTGGTGGTCAGCTGCATCTTGAGCAAGGGCATCCATAAGTCCTTGATACTTCTCAATTCTAAGTTTGCTTTGATTCTGACGAATATAGAAGAGGTTGTTCGACTCATATCTCACGTAGGAGAGAACCAAATACTGCTGAAAGAGCTTGCAGCCATGATGAAGAGGAGTGAATCCATGGTTGTCTCTCTCCATTAGCCTGTATTTGTAGAACTACTGCATTGTTAGCCTGTTGTGAGTGCAGTTTGTCTTCGTCCCGTGTGAGTCATGTTTGGATCCCATCCAAGTTCACCTCGGGGAAAGAGCAGAGGAAAGGCCATCGGAACAATGTGGGGACTCATGTTGGAGTATTTGAGGAGTCCATGCTGGTTATGGAAAACAGTAAAGTCAATATTCTGAGGAGGGTTTCCGCTTTCTCCCGTAAAGACGATCGCAACCTCGTTTGCACTCGGTCCGTTGTATCTCCTCTTGTCCTTCTCCGGGTCTTTGAAAAACATGAGCTTGACTATTTCAGGATCTCCAACTTGAGCAACAACATCCTTAATCATCTTGTAAGCCTGTGCGCACACATTGGATCGCCGCAACACAGTGTCCAACTTGCTCATGACAGTCGCCAAGCATTTGCCATTCTCAGATCTTCCCATTCTCTCCTCGAGTGCTTGTTGAGAGTCGACGTAATAGAGACAGGCATATGCAGGTCTGTCGGTTGACATCAAGTGAGAGGTCATGAACCGTACGTCTCCCGAGACTTTGTACGGTATTGGTCCTCTTCTTCCGGCAAAACTGTGGTCCACCTTGGCATCAATGGATGCAAAAGCCAATGCGCTATTGTAGTTGCGAATGTACTCGCGGAAGTTTTAGGCCTCTGAGGACTGACTGACAAAGAGTTCTTCTAATTCCTTGGGCACAGATCTGACAATCCGCGAATCCGGCATTTCGACTTTTCCGTTGCCACAGCACATGGAAAAATATCCGCCTGTGACTCTCTCGCCAGGAAACATTTTTGCCAAGCAGTCATGACATCAGTCAGACATTGATCCTACTGTGAGAGATGGTTTGCTGTCATCGTAATTGGTGGCATATGCAGTCTTCAGGTTTCTTCTTCTTCTGTTGACCTCTGGATGTGTGCGTTGATACTTGGCCACGGCTTGTGTGTGTACCTCTGGATGTATGAGTTGATACTTGGCCACAGCTTGTCGGTGTACTTCAGGATGTGATTCCTGATATTTTGCTACCGCTTTCTGATGCGCAGTAGGGTTATTTTTAGAAGATTTTTTTTCTGAATTTTTCGGGTTTTATTTGTGTATCGAGCCCTTCGTTTTTTGTTTGACTTTTGTGTTAGACTTGGAGCAATCTGTTCTAAGCTTTGGTATGACGAAGATGAAGACAGGGACTGACTCTCAGGCGACGGAGTTACTGGTATTTCTACTCTTCGCGTTGTTATTTTTTTAGCAGTTTTGGAATACCTGTGTCCAAAACTTGCGAAACCGAATTTTCTTGTGAAGCATGTGCATCAAAATGCCCACTTGAAAGACTTGCTGTAAACCTAAGCCGCTTAATAGGTCGACCCTGAGTTCCTGTTTTCACATAAAACGTACCATTTCGATAAACTTCGAAAACAAACGGAAAGATTCGCCCAGCAGCTTCCAATTCACATAATCTACCGAACGTTGATGTTTTCAACGTTCATATCGTTGTTATAATCGGACGATGTGGCATACTTATCTCCATTTTCGTCACATGACATAATAGAAAATTCTATCCAGTTACCTACAACATACCTAACGATCTGCCCACGCACATCATTATGCATTTCCTGGGTTTCATTAATAAAAAAAGATAAGGCCCGAAATAAGCAGACTTCATCTTCTACAATAGTAACAACAGTCTGTGGGACATTCTGCCCCTCAATCATCAAAATTTCCACAACCATTTTAAATAAATACAATGAAAGTAAGTGCAATTAGCACGAAAAAATAACTATCCCTATTTACAAAACAAAACCTAACTCAAAATTACTCAAATGCTAAACCAAAACAAATGAATAAACCTGAAAACTTACATATAACTAAGCTATGAAATTGTTCATTGTCATGAACCTAACATTGACAAAAATATATTGACAGAAATATTTTTTCTTAAATTAGAAGAAAAACCATGAAATGTGAATTTCCTCTAATTAAAGGCATAATATTTCTCAAAAGTATTTGATCCTCATTATTGTGTCTATCCATTAGTGCCATAAAAGGCAAGGTGACGTATTTGTTGTCATTAAAGGCCGGTTCGATTCCCTGTTCAAGAAAGCGGGTTTTTAAAATAAATTACTTAATTTAAACCTTTAGAAGGCTGATTTAGAAAAAAAGCACGTCTAATTTTTGGAATAAGAATATTTATTTAAAGTTAATACTTCAATACTTTATTGCATTACATGTGTTTCAACATAAATATCTCTGAATCTCTTTCTTCCCCGTCAGTTTCTATGCGTGTTTCGTACTTTTATTTTCAGGTCGATCCGTGACCTGATAAATCCCCTTTTGATAAATCAACCCTTAAATCAGTCAAAACGTATTTTTTTATTAGGTACTTACTTTCGAAGTTCTTCAGAAGCCTAAATACCAACTTCTACGTTTCTAACTTCAAAAATGACGCACTTCCCATACAAACTTTCGTCTCTTATTTTACCCCCTTAGGGGTGAATTTCCAAAAACGCTGATACAACTGACTTTTATTTATTAACAGAAGCCTAAACACCAATTTCCATATTTCTAACTTCAAAAATGACGAACTTCCATACAAACTTTCATCCCCTCATTTAACCCCCTTAGGGGATGAATTTTCAAAAATCCTTTCTTAGTGCTCACCTACGTTATATAAGAAACTCCTGTGCAAACTTTCATGCTTCTAGACCCACCGGTTTAGGCTGTGCGTTGTCTGTCAGTCAGTCAGTGTTAGAGTTTTATTAAGTAGATATTTTGGGTTAATATGTACGGCTGACCGATCACCAACAATAATTTCTTCAACATATTCCCCGTTTTGTTGACATCCAGGCGATTGATTTTATTAATGACTGACTTGATCTGCTCATCGTTCGTGCAACCACGTATCTCATCAGCCGCATGAGAGCAATATTCGTGCTCAACGACATAGTCCAGTCAACTTAGCCAAAATAGGGGAAAAAAATCCCGAAGTTTTGAAACTTGGCATAGTTGCTCATTCGAGTGTCCTGTATAACATACTAAAATTCCCCGAAGGTTGTGGGTGAGCGGGAGGGGGGAGTCATTTAAAGGTCTTTTTTTAAACTTTTTCTTAAATTTCTCGGGAAATATTGAGTTTAGCGAAAAACTAGCCCTATACAAAATTAAACTAGAGTAAATTCTCTTCAAAAAAGGTCCTATTCATTTTTTTCGTAGTGGCTATAGTTTTGGAGATAGAGTCGGTGGAAAATTGAAAAAAATTCAAAAATCTGGGTTTTTGGCTTAATTTGTACAATTACAATTACAAATAAATAAATATTATTATTATTATTATTATTGTTGAAACATAAAATACATTATTATTATTATTATTATTATTATTATTATTATTCAAACAAAAATCTTAAATTATACATTGTTTAAATATCACCTACGGTAAAAGAGCGTGCTTTAAAATTACAGGAATGTTTTAAGTTTTTGTGTTGTAATTACTAGGCAAGATGACATGGTAAAAAATGCCTGAAAGAACTAAACATTCTAAGGAAACTTTACAAAGCAATCTGCTTTGAATAGTAAACGAGATCAAGTAAATCGTAGCAATATTTCATGTTTCGCTTGTTATAAAGATTAGTAGAATCTATAAAGATTTATAGATTCCCCGCGTATAGTAACGATAATAGAGTACGAGTACGAATAACAGTACTACAGTATAGGTAATACAGCATGGATTGCCGTACTGCGTTATCGAAAGGCTCCAAGTAGTTCATGCCGGTTTGTAGACAGCGCTAGAGTCGCGGAGAAAACTTGATTCATACAAACCGAATCAGTTTCGGTGCCCCTCCAAGGCTTCTTATGAGTGGTAATAATTCGAGAGTCGACAGTGTTTTAAATAAATAGTGTTTTTCCTTTAGCGGTGTTCCAAGTTTGTGCGAATCATGTCCGAAAAGTGTTTTTTATGTGAAAAGGAAGTGTCACATAGTGACGCCAGTCAATTGGGCGCAAAAGCTTTCCAGAGTTTGATAAGTGCTAGTATGGCTAGAGGAGATGGAAAATATGAAAAACTTGAAGGACAGAAAACAACAGTCGTGCATACGTGTTGTAGAAAACAGTACACAAGAGCTTCCTCAATAGCAGCTGACATAAAAACAGCTAGAAAACAAGATGCATCCACTTCATCATCTAAACCTCGCCCTCCCCGCGAAAGTTTTGATTTTAAAACCAAGTGTTTTTTTTTTTTTGTGCTACGGAGATCAGCCAAGAATTTCGAGAACAACAGAAAAAAAACCCCTGGATAAACGTGAGGATGTCTTTGCGGTACGTACCACAGAAATTAATGAAAAAGTAATGGATGCAGTAAAAAGAAGGGATGACGAATGGGGAAACCAAGTTGCCACAAGAATAATAAATACTCCTAATTTATTTGCTGCTTATGCCATCTATCATCACACCTGCGCTAAAAATTTCTTTACAACGAATCTACCCACGGGGAAAAAGAGAGGACGTCCTGAGGATGAAAACGTTTTGAAAGCAATGGATGAAATCTGTAAGTACTTAAAGAATAATAATGATGACTGTCAATGTTCACTTGATGAGTTGATGGAGCAAATTTCGGGAGAAAAGCCTTCAACAAAAACTATTGTACATAAGTTGAAGGAACATTACGGTGAGCGCTTACTCATTATTCCTTTACGTGCACACAAAACTGTTGTTTGCTTCCGTGATGTTGGTCACAAAATCCTGAACAACAAGTGGTACACATCAAAGTGTGAGGACGAACAAGAAGAGCGTCTTCGGGTTGTTCGCACGGCAGCTGCCATCATAAAAGATGATTTGCAATCTCGATTTTATGAAACAAAGACATACCCTCCATGTGACAACTTTATGAATGAGGCAGAAGAAATGATTCCTCAGTCTCTCAATGCCTTGTTGGAGCCACTATTACAAACAAGGAGAGGGAACACAGAGAAAATCAAAAGGAAGAAAATATCGCTCGCCCATGTTATCATCTCCATGGTTCGGCCAAGAACTTTTACTTCACCAATTCTGCATGGTCTTGCCCTTTTCATCCATAGAAAATTTGGTTCAAAAAGTTTATTGAATCTGCTTTCAAATTTAGGATTTTGTGGGTCGTACAATGATGCTCAGATGTTGGAGTTGTCTGCTATCTATCACCCTCAACACCCTGTTCCACCAGGGACATTCACACAATTCGTCTTTGATAACGCAGATTTTAATGTGGCAACTATTGATGGTTTAAACACGTTTCACAGTATGGGAGGGATCAAATGTATAACTCCTGCAAAATGTATCCCACTTGGAACGAACATTGAGAAACTGACCTCTGCTCCTCCTGCCAAAAACGTTGGGAAATGGTGGTATGCAAACTGCAAATGTATGAGAATCCAGGTGGAAATGGGTTAAAAAAATGCTTTGTGCAAAATCTTAAAGAGCTCAACCCCCTTGTAAATGACAATCCCGCGCCCAATCTATCTGATATGTTGTGGCTGTGTTCAAAATGGCTTGAAATACCTGGGACACCAGAATGGAAGGGTTTCATGCAATGTATTAAACCAAACAAAACGTTGGATATAAGTGCTGTGATACCTTCACCATTTATGAATCATACTCCTAGCGACTACAGTACAATCTACACAGCATTGACGATGGCTGCAGAAGAGTGCGAGAAGAGACAAATCAACACGTGCATTGTCACCTTTGACCAGCCACTATACATTAAGGCTCGGGAAATCGTGGCATGTTGCCCAGATGATCATTTGCAAAATGTCGTGGTTAGACTTGGTGGATTCCATATGGTAATGTCATTTTTGGGGTGCATTAGACAGACTCGTGCAGGAAGTGGTCTTAAAGAATTACTGAGTACAATTTTTGCCCCAAATTCTTTTTTGAAGAAATAGACCTTCATGTGTAAAATGTAAAACAATGAGAAAAGTTTCCTATATGTATTTTATGTTTGAATAACTGTACAAATCAAGTCAAAAACCCAGATTTTTGAATTTTTTTTTCAATTTTCCACCGACTCTATCTCCAAAACTATAGCCACTACGACAAAAATGAATAGGACCTTTTTTGAAGAGAATGTACTCTAGTTTAATTTTGTATAGGATTAGTTTTTCGCTAAACTCAATATTTCCCGAGATATTTAAGAAAAAGTGTAAAAAAAGACCTTTAAATGACTCCCCCCCTCCCGCTAGCACCCCACCTTCGGGGAATTTTAGTATGTTGTACAGGACACTCGAATGAACAACTATGCCAAGTTTCAAAACTTCGGGATTTTTTCCCCTATTTAGCAATTTTTTGGCTAATTTGACCGGACTAACAGGGTAATATAATTGTAGTTATCGACATCGGCATTTTATGGAATAAACGTATAGCATCTGGTATGTTTAAAGCTTCGATCTTTTCCTTTGTTCGAAATCGACTTTCTAGTAATTGCAATTCGTCTTTGTCCAGCTCATCTCCGTTGCCTATTTTAGTCAGTACGCTAGAGAATTTCCGATCCTTTTGTCGTACCACCTCTTGCAACGCATAATATTCTAAATTTTGCCAGAGCATGCGATCTTGTAACATGTTCGACGGACGAATATAAACTGCTCTAGCATTAACCGGTGGCAATTGTCTTAGATCTCCACAAAATATCACGTTATACCCACCAAAGTTATCAATATTGTTATGTCCGATAGCTTTTAAACGCTCACTTACGATATTTAGCATATCCGAGCCCATCATACTCACTTCGTCTACGATTACAGTGTTCACGTCGATCATATCGCAACGCATCGATTGAAGCACATCACCACCAACTGTAAACGCTTCTTAGAGTTAATGCCGATGTTCAAAGCTGTATGTACAGTCGTCCCATTGATATTCACAGCTGATTTTCCAGTCGTAGCACATGCAATACACACAACTGTACATTTGATAGCGTTTTTGATTTTCTCGTTTTCGTTGCAGACGTTCAGATTCAGTTAGTGGAGTTTTGACCAAACCTTGCTCAATTTTCTGTACTTTTTGCTTATTTTTCCACTCTCGGCAATATTCGAGCTTTCGTTTTCGACGTTCTGCTTCCAATTGTAGCTTTTCCGCCAAATTAGTTCCTTCTACACTCGAATCGGTGGAAGTCTGAGCCGTACTTCCACTCGATTCCTCCTGATCCATCGCTCCGTAATAAATTCTTGTCTGATGTACTACCTTAAGATAAATTTAAGGGGATATGGCACTGAAACTCACCAAAAAATTCAACATTTTCTACGTTGTTGACAACAAAGAAGTAGTTTCTATGGAAACTCACCGGTTCCCATTTTCGATCACGCACCAGCGATCGGCCGCAAATGTGCGAAACGTCCTTATAAACATTTTCAATGTTAAAATTACAAGCACGTAAAGTTCTTAACAGCAAAGAAAATTGTTATTACAGGCTTCATGACTATCGGATTTTGATTTTGTAATTATGACTTCACCCACACGTCTTGGATTCGATTTCTGCCGTGAATGAAAATATGTATTAAGTATTTTTTACTGTCATTCTTCCTCTCACGACGTTAGCAAATCAGCGAATGATATCCTTTCATAGCAGTTCTCTCTACTTAGGTGTTTGCAGACGACGTTAAGCTGTGCTAAGGACTAAGAAGAACAGAATCCTCAGCTTCCGCTGCTGTGCAAGGGGACCAATACTCCTCGACGTGGCAGCACACCCTTCCTGCCGACGCCATAGGCCTACAGCGACTGCGCCAATCGTTCTAAGCTTCTGCGAGTGAATCCTTAAGCAGCCATGAAGCCACCTCAGACGTGGAACCAGTAGACTGGTGCAACCTGAAACAAGCGACAGTCACGCAAACGGGACCCACAATCTTACTTCCCTATGCTGCAGACACACGACTGAGAAATACCAGAAGCAACGGGCGTTCATCGGGCAACAAAGCAAACACTTCAAGGTACTACGACATGCACCGCAGTCCTGTCCTCGCCTGTTAAGTATACGTTAGTAGTCCTATACATGTGAGACAAGCTGTAAACATGCCTACTATGGGTATATAGAGAGAAGTATTTTAGAAACGATATGAATACAATGTAATGCATGTATTGTGTGTTGTATCAGTGGCATAACCAACAGGCTCGCAATGTGGAGGCAGTGTAAGGGTGATCACATAAGACGTTAAATTTCCAAGTGTGGCAACTCGCGTACAATTTTTTTTAATATTTCGGTTAGCTTAAATTCTTAAATACTTGCGTTATAATAGCTGATTATCAAAATGTGCGAACATTAACCTCTGTTCTGTTGCACTATTTCCCTCAATAACAAGAGAGAAAACTACCAAACTAAACATACGAATTTATAATATCCACGAAAATCATTTTGAAGTTTTGGTATATTCATGGCACTTTGGAAGTGGAGAGAGGAGAACGCATTCCAAGTTTTCGCAGGAAGGCGGACGTTCTCCAGTCATCAAAACTGTAGTGCATATGTGTGAAAGTAAAATATCCCACTTCATGACAATGTTTATACAGCTGGACCAGGCTTATCTATCGCTGTCAACGGCTGATACAGTATGTATGGAGATGGGAATTCACTTTGAGATGTCCATGTGAACGATTTCTAACGTAGCGACACCAGTGTGTAATTGCCTTTGCTGATACTGCCTATAATGCCTTTTTTTTTTATTATGGGTTTCCACAATGTTGTGGTTTCCCTCAACTAAACAATACGTACATCACTTAATTATAACAAAAAAGTTACACTACATATTATAATTTCCATCTAATTCCACTCTTACAATTTTGCTCATTACATTCTCGTCGTTCAGTCGTCTCAGTCAGGCGGCCTTTCTCTTTTCCTTCTGTTTACCAGAGAGCATCACTGTACTATATCTTTCTCAACCTCTCGCCATTTCTCTTATCAAAGAATTCCTTATTCTCTCCCTGCTTGACTTCCTTGCTGCTCTTCTCCAGAGTCCATTTCCTTAGCTCACAAACTTTCCTGTTGTCTTTTGTTCACTATCCACGTCTCGTCCTCCATACAACAATATAGGCCTACTTTCTGTTATTGATTAATGTATCATTACTTTTGTTTCGGTTACGATACTGCTATTCCACAACAATGAATGTAACATTCAAATCGCTTTTCTTCCTTTGACATTCACGCCTACCTATTTCTAATTCTGAAGAACCGCCCTGTTGTATCACGGAACCAAAATACGTGACACGTTTAACTTTTGTGATTAGGCTATAACTCCGTCAGTTTCTATACCATCCCTACTTGATGCTCGGTCTTGCTAACATTTATCTTCAATCCCCCCCCTCTTCTTGTAATTTCCCTTACATTTTAGTGATTTTTAGCCCTTTTTAAAAACAATCTCATTGTGTTGTCGTTGATACGAAATGGTACTGGAATGTAATTTTATTGACTAGCTACTCGCCATACTTGTATTTGTATAGCCTATCGCCCATGCTGCAATTCTGTACACTCACTCTACCAAGAAATTAAGGATGAAACAAAAACGTTGCACCACAAAGATTATTTACAATTTTTAAGTAACGCGTTATTCTGAAAATAATTGTTTTCAAAAATAGGTACTTGAGATATTTCGTTACGCGTATTCTCAAATATCTGCAGTTTGGGTTTATACTATACTTAGTACAGATTAAGAAGTTAGATTTATCGCTAAAGAAAAATCTGATAATCGATAGTGTCTATATTCAATTATGTAGCTTCCATATATAGCGCCATTTCAGCTACATAGTTTGGGTAGGTCTAACTTTTCTCATTAATATTTTTAGTTTCTGAGAATCCACAGAGCTTTTCGTAAGTCTTAGGCTACTACCTGTAAACGGCATGGCCTCGAATATATGGTTAAAACAGACTTTGTGGTAAGCCAAGCTTCCTTTACCACGTGTAGATAATATAGACAGACACCACTAAAGGTTACCGAGAGTTATAACAGCCGACACACGTCTGACCCGGCTGAGCCTGTTTCACGCTCACATGGATGGACGTTGACCCACTGATCAGACGTTTACTTCAAATGAAACCAACGAACAGTTTAGTAACATTTAAGGTTTCCCTATTAGAAGTAATTGCTTACTGACGCCAATGCCAACGGAAAACAAACAACTAAAATCTAACAGAACGTCTCTGTTTCCCTATGGCTGCTTCTAAAATGGCACTACCTCGGTTCGAATTCATGGATGGCTTTTCATAACATTTAACAGCACCGTTTTAGATTCTATAATATTATACCCTCTGCTGATAAAATTGTGGTAGAAACAAATCATAGCATCTTTCATTTGCTTTCAAACATAAACAAACAATTACCATTCAAACATAAGAGTCCTAGTCATAAAAAATCGTATTCATCCCTCCCGTCTACTCTTCTCGAAACAAAGCAGGATGATGAAACTCTTATAATGGCCGTTATAAGTAACTTCTCCCTTCACTGCAACTTCTAGGCTTCTCTCCTCTCTCAACAGTATACTGTATTTCAGTTAAATCTTGAACGCAAACTGGATCCAACCTTGCTCCAAGTGAACTAGATACCAACTCACTGTCAGACAATCACTACTTATCTGATACCTAGAACGATATTTACTGAAATTCCCAGTCACAAATACAACAAATAGATGTGTATACGCTCAATGGAAATACAATCGTAATAATTCCATTATTCGGTCTATTCTGCCTCACGTATTTCACTGGGCTTGAGATAGAAAATCAGTTTGACCATGTGCCCTTTCAAATCTGGCTAATTTAGCTGTCAATAATTTTTAACTGCAGCTTTAGATATATAGAAAAAGTAGCATTCCACTCAACATCAATGCCCTTCACTGCCTACTTGCAAAACAAGAATTATAAGTATGGGAGGTTGGTTGGGCCACTACCCTTTGAAATAAAAAGTTATGGAAAGTGGCCAATGTTTTACACAGGCAACTGTTATGTATTCATATCAGTACATATAGTATCTCTGATTAACTTTAATAATTCTTTGCTTGAAATACTTTATTTATAACAATCTTACATTATTAACAGTCATACACAGAATATTATAAATATTTTTGTTTCTTGTAGATTCTATGGGTAACTGTTGATATTTTCAAGCCTATAGTAATATAAATTAGCACACTGCTTACGATTTTTTAAAAATAATTAATCTTCAACTTCTTTCCCAAAATCCTCCTGCAAGCTCAAGCCTGGGAAAACCAGGAGTCTAATCCCCTAAACTTACAGTTTATTGTGCACGATGGTATTACAATTACATTGAAACAATACGATGGTAAGAAAAAACAAATATTTAATGCACAACATAAATAAACAAATATAGTGGAAAAAATGTATGAAATACAAAAAAGATCTTACTTAATTTTCCCAGTTTCTAAACATTAGAACAACAAATGCAGAAAATAAAAAACAGCAAAAACATAAAAAATAATAAATGAAAAAAAAACAAAAATAGATCAAAAGAGTGAATGAAAAACAAACTTGAGCAAGATCCTTCCATCAATATTAACATTATTAACTGCAGCTTTTTTTAACTGGAGCATTGTGATGTAGATACAAGTTAATGCAAAGACATTTTGTTCTGGAACCATTGGCCCAACTCCAAGGGCCCAAGTAGTTCAAGTTTATAGTGGTTTTACAATCTGAACTGTAGTATGTTCCTGCACCCTGAACTGTTTTTCTGTTGCATTCCTCAGCTGTTTTTCATAGTCGCTTGATATTCCGGGTGTGAGCACCTGTGACAGGGTTCACAGAATTCTTGAAACAATGAATGATTTCATGCTGGTACCTGGATCCCAAAATAATCAAGCCAGTGTTGATCAAGATCTAACAGTGCCATTCTTTGATCACTATAAATTTAATTCTAACCCCCCGAAATAAAGCACTATTGAATAAATGAGAGGAGTGTCTCTGACCTCTAGGTAGCAATTATAAAAAATTTCTTTGTTCCTCACATAACTCATAAAACCTCCATGAATGTTGCTGCATTAGCTGTAACAAAACTGAAAAATTTCAAGTTATATGATTGATCAACCCATTAATGTTTCCACGAAGTGTTGACAATATAAGGTGGTAGGCACAAAAACATGAAAGTGCCAATTTTTCAATTACTATTATTTCATTGTAAGTGTTAATGTCAGCGATCAAAGCAACTGCTATCAGTTGTAAATGATGTTTTTAGTTCCACCTATAGTTACATTTTTGACATTAATAGCATCATTTAAAATCAGCTTTAAATTTTGTAAGTTATAATAATTAAAGCAGTTATCTTCGAAAGTTTATTTATTAAGCTGCTCCAAATAATCAGAGTACCTCTCATGCTTACAACTCTACCTCATAGAGTACTCTAAAATATAACTGTCACAAACTAATAAATTACAGAAATTTTCATTTTGTTTCAAAAGTTTCTAAAGTAACCACAGAATCAAAGATTACACAAGGAAGTACACATTCAAAGCATGTAAAGTTAGTTTCTTAAGAAGGCTAGAGACGTTGAACTTTACACTCACATCTGTTTTGTCATGTTTAGTAGCATACTAGTCTGAGATCATCCGGCCTAGCCAAAAATATCTGTTAACTGCAAAAACTTCATGGTATAATGGTTCACTCAACCATAGTTTGTCAGTTTTTTATCTCTGATATTTTATACTTCACATCACAAACTATGATGTTACAAGTAGATAAAAGTATATACAAGTAACAATTTTGGTCTTTTAAGCCTAAAATCTGACTTCTCACTCATGTTTTACCATAACTAAATCATGTCACTGAACAATATTTGCTTCTCATAACCTTTGCAAGCTGAGAGCTTACTTAGTTTAATAGTGTAGGAATATGGCATTTGGTCCAGCTGTAATCTGTAACTGGCAAGTTGTTTGATAGTAATTTCTCAATTTCCAAATAAACTTAATAAAAGCGAGGTTTAGCATTTGAGACACACACATATACCTTAGATCTACACATATTATTTGTGAGACTAATACACCATGAACACCCACTGGGGAAACTATAATACTGTGTTTTATGAAAATAAACAACCATATACTGTATATGAAATGTGAACATTAGCCCGGTCAATAAGGGCTAAAATTTCCTTAAAGCTAAAATAGCCGAAACCTTGTGGAATGATAGCAGTAAATATTCTAGTTCAGTATAAAAAATATTACATCTCTATGGAATATGCTTAAGTGAAAAAAATATGGTCATCACAATAAAATGTCGTCTTCTTCTTAACTTCCTCAAAAAAATTAATACCTATGGAAGTGAAATGAACTATGGAAGTTATGGCAAAATTTCACACGGTGGCTGAACGGTTCCCATGATCATAGACCACTTAATGTCTAATTGTAGTACCAGATGCCAGCTTTATTTTCACATATGTCTCTGATTCGTGTGACTTCTGGTTTTCGCTCACTACTAAAATAACTGTGTACAATTTTCCACAATCGTATGCATAATTCAACTTGTTCTTCACTTACTCTTCACTTACACACTACCACTAACACACACATGCAGACCGATACACACGCGGCTGCCTGTCACTATGACGTCACCCTTGCCATTCGGTGCGTGCTTCTTCTCCCCTCGCTGCGTTTAAAAACCAACTAGGCTTTTAATTCCAAATGCAGGCTCACTTACAATTATTTATTTAATTAAAATTAATTAATAAGTTTATTTTTTTATTATCTCTTATACCTAACGCTTAATTATTACATTATTTTTATTATTTACATCTTTTACATCTCATACGTGCATTCGCATGTTATCATACCTCAGACAGGGGTTGATACATAGACTTATGCTAAACTTATCGTTGCAATATATTGCAACGATACAGCCATATGCTGTATTAAGCATTGATTTAAATAAATATAAAATTTGTAAAATTATTATAAGTTTGGGGTAAATGGACAGGTCTAGGATTGTAAAAATGTTTCATTGTTATACTAGGGGAGAAATTAACCTGTTCCAACAGGCAAAGAACACCTGCTCGATTGTATGTGAGTTACGCGTGTATCTTGTGTGTGTTAGTGATGCATGTACAGACAGGAATTTCAGCTACCCTCCCCAAGTAATTACTAAAATAATTATTTTAATTCACTGTGTGAAAACTAATTAGTGAACAAACAAACAAAAGGCACCAAAGTGTGTGAAAATTTTATAGTTTCCACAGTAAGAAAATGACGTTAATAGGACACACTATGTGAAGTCAGTGCGACATAAATGTGCCAAAAATACGCAAATTACACTCAACGCTCAAATTAATACAGTGAGTGCTTAATCAAATTAGCTATGATTTGTGCCATCTAGATTCCGTACAAAACATTGCCATTTGCAAAAAATTGCAAATATATGAAAAGGTTCGGGAGTGGGGGCTAGCATGTGATCTGCAGGTCTCGACAGGACAATTTCGGAACCAACAGGTGTGGAATCTCGAGAGGGTATAAATTAAGGGTTCGACTGGAAACCCTTCTCTTCTTTTCAAAACACAGTTGCAGTCGGACACGCTGTCCGTTGGCAGAACAGTTTATTTTGTTATAAGTCTCATCTATGAACGAATAAAGACGTTCAGTAATTATGTTTACAATATTATGGGAAATGTAGAGTACCGGGACCGTTTAAGTCAGCAAGAGTATCAACAGAGAAGCTACAAGAGCGACACGAGATGCTAGACGTTAGGAGATGCTTTTGAAACACCTAACAGCCATACGAGCTCCACCTTGCAGCAGATAGTAATTATCTGGGACGGACCACACACTACTGGAGAACGACGCTGGACTCTGGACATATCTAGGACCACGCCAAGCCAGGAGTAACGGAAACCCAACTCTGGACAACGCTGGACCCCGTCAATAAGTCATAAGGTCATCAAAACTCGAGGTGACATGCATAATGCATTTTTAAATGATTCTTTTGAAAGAGCTCATAAAGACTATATAAAGAGACAATGAATTAAAACAAAAAAGGTTTATAATTAGAAATAATGTAATAGAGTCTTAGGTAAATGTTTTAGTCGTAAGAATGAGTGATCGCATATAGAGAAATATAGAAAAAAAAGAGAGTTTAATTTTGAGATAGTATAGTTTTGGTATCAAAGTAAAATAATTGAAATGATTTGATATTTGCATTTTGTAGAAGAGAATAATTTAAAATTTTTAATATGAAACAAATGCCAGTCTAAGAGTAAATAATATAATTTTGAATTTAATTTTTTAAAAACATTGGTATAGACTGAGCAAGCTGAGGTCAGATCTGAGTAAATGAATTCAGTTAAAATTACATTTAAATTTTATTTTGTTTTAGTAAATCACATTGAATAAATGTCTAGATTAAGATTATTAACATGTCTAGATGTAAGACTTTTAAATGTGTGTAACACCATATAGCTTAAGAGATAAACACTTAATAATGAGTGATATCTTGATCGAAGATTATTAACAATGTTTATTATTTATAATGCTTGTTAAAACAATAAACATGAAATTTTAACTACTCATAAATCTACTACTCTTATTATAGTTACACCTGGTATCACTATACAACCTGCATACATAAAAGGTATCGTTATATAACACATAAAGTTGTAACGTAGTATAATTGTTGCACCCACGAACAAAGGGGCTCCACAAAATAAATTATATATGATTTGTTACGTTGTATAAAAATGTCGCCCATGAACGTGGAGCACGACATGCCTACATTTAATAATTAATGTATGCTCTATCATTACCAGTGTTTGATAATTTATATGTTATAACTAATATTATATTTTATTCTTCGTATTGTTTAAATTAGCAGCCATCCTTACTATTTCTTTTATGAATTTGCTAACTGCTATAATTTTTATTGTTCGACTAAGCTTTTCGTCATCACTGACATCTTCAGGTTGTTTAAGACCTGAAGATGTCAGTGATGACGAAAAGCTTAGTCGAACAATAAAAATTATAGCAGTTAGCAAATTCATAAAAGAAATATTATATTTTAATTATTTTTGTGTTAGTTATTTTAAAATTGTTGTGTGTATTGTATTGTAATAACGCAACTGGCACCCACCCCAACAAGCAGGTTTAATTGTAACATGAGTAGATAAAAATAAATAAATAATAATAATTAAACAATAAATAAATAAAAGCTCGCATACGCTTCACCAATAATAAATTATAAATAAATATTTTAATAATAATTCACTATGGCAGCACCACAAGGCTTAAATATGGAAGCACTCCAAACCATGATGCGTGCCTGGGTGGACGAATTAAGTACAAACCAAAAAGAGGAAAATAGAAAGAAAATAGAAGAGTTAAAAGAATTTAGTACAAAGCAAATGCAAAAGAGTAGGGAAGAATTTAAAGCCGAATTCAAAGCATTAAAGAGGTCTAATGAAGAATTTAAAGCTGAATTAGCGAAAACTAATGAACAAATACAAAAGAATAGAGAAGAAAGTAGGGCCGAATTTAAAGAGTTTAAAGAACAACTGACTACAAAACTCGAAGAAACTAATACGAGAATAGAAATATTAGAAACTAGAGTAGAACAGTCGCTAAATGAACAAGCTATAAAGATCGAGAATAGGTTTAAAGATCAGAAAACAGAATGGTCAAAAAATTAAAAGTAAGTATTAAACAATTAGCTGAACACTGGAATGACAAGTTTAGAGTTTCAAAGCAGGAACAAGATGTGAGGATTAGAACAGTTAGTGAACAAGTCTGGGAAAACATTAATAAAACACAGGAAATAGAAGCCCGAATGACGACTTTGGAACTTGCTGTAGTAGAGTCTGCAAAATCCACCAAGGACTACTCAGATGAAATAAACACACTTAAGGAAGATCTACGTGGAGAAGTAGAACGTCTGAGAAAGGAGATAAAGAAACGACCGGCCCAGACAATGATGTTCACTGCACCCATAGAAGAAAGAAGTAAGATAACCTTTGCAGGTAACAAAGGGGAAAATAGCATGGAATTTTTGGCGAATATTGAGAGAGAAAGTGAAAAAATTGGAAGTATGAGTGACGACGACGAGAAAGTGAGTTTTGTCACCCGTCATTTAAGAGATTCTGCAAGTCAATGGTACTCCATAATTCGAGACAATATAACCACGTATCAGCAATTCAGGGAAGCATTCGAAAATAGGTACTGGAATATCCACACTCAAAGGAAAGTACGTGACCAATTAGAGTATGGTAATTATAATCTGCATGGATGCCAGAATATTGAACAGTACACTATAGCGCAGATTGAACACGTAAAACATTTAAAACCAAAATTTTCTGAGTATGAGATAGTGTCTAAGTTGTCTTACCATTTCCATAGAGATATCCAGTTAGCTGTACAAAACGATCGAACAATTCTTAATACTTGTCACTCAATCACAAAATATTAACAAGAGTAACACTTCACCACACAATCAACAAACACGCATTAATTATCACACGTACGACCATAGTGATAAAGCACGAGAACGTGACGATACGCAAAACTGTGATAATTATAAGCGAAATTATACGCCACCAGCGCACAGTGTAAAGCAAAACACAGCTGTGAATAACGCACGCGACGTACAGAAGGAACAACACGCTGAGAGAAACGTGCGTGATACAAATTGGAAGAAAAGCTTTAGTAAACCATATGACCGCTCCGTATCCACAATGCAGAGCAAGAGAGAGAGCGCAGATGAGGAAATAAAAGTGAGACAGCAACAAGGCAGTTCAACCATCCTGTTCCCGCAACACTAAACAATGACGTAGAAACAGGACGGGCGGCTACACAATAAACAATATATATCCGTGCGATGTGAGAAATGAGTTATTAGACACCGACAGGAAGGTGACACCAAATCAACCAGAAATAAATTGTCCTATAATTAATGTACGAATTAATGGATGTAGAATTAAAATGTTAATCGATACAGGTAGCCAGTTAACTGTACTAAACAATAAGTGGGTACAACAAAATAAAAAATATTTTAAACAAATGGCTATTTTACCTGTCAATAATATAAATGTTATTACAGCCATGAATAAGAGAGAAAATGTTAGACAGCAAGCTTACGTAACTTTAAATTGTAAGGACTTAGAAATAACATATCCTATGATCATAATGAATAAACTTATATATGACGGAATTATTGGAATAGATTTATTAAATACTTTAAGTGCAAGGATTGATATCAATTAAATAAAGAATGGTATGTTTGTAAGAAATGTAAGGAATGTTAGTATTCAAAGAAAAATGGTAAGGAATGTTAATGTGTTAAAAATATGTTAAGAAATTAAAGGAATGTTACTATCGATGTTGTTATTAATATGAAGAAAGGGTTAGAAATGATAAATAAATGTTATGTGTTAGAATGGCTGATCAAGCGAAAACTTCATACCTTAGTGGAAATGCAAGGACACAGAAGAAAGCGATAGGGGAAAGTCAAGGGCAGAGATTACTTAGAGACATAAAAGTCTGGGTATAGACGTGTTTCTAAGGCAGTCATCTGTAGCCGATAATGCGACACACTACGAAGCTAAAAAGAGTATTCTATACGGAAGTGTTGTGCCGTGGTTATATTAAAAGGTAAACACCACGGCCAGTTTAATTGTATTTTCCGTGCGTTCAGTGCATTATCGCTGCATGTTGCGATGCCCGCTTTCGATATCGAGAATCAGCCGGCCGCTGCGGCCTTGATTGTTGACGTCATTTGGTTGGCAGTGGCGTCTGTTCCTGACAACGAGATTTAGACAGCAACGTTTTAGTTTTATAAGTTCGCGCGTCTTCATCCTCCTCTTTTCTCTTTCAACTTGGTGCGGCTTGGATTGTGACGGTGTACCGTGATATACGACTATGTGTAGATAATCCGATAAAGAGCTTCAGGTGAGCCAGTATTGAGGGTTTATATTTAATATTAATCTAATTGGGGCTTGTGTGTGTGAAATGTAACGATAGTGTGTGCGTGTGGCTCAGGCTGTCCATGTTCGTGCCGGTAAAAATACAAGCACGTGGTAAAATTATTTTGCAGTAAAGTTAAAGAAATAATGTTAGAGACAGAGTAAGCTTAAAATAAAAGAATTAAAGGAAGTATGAATTTATAATTGTGGTTCCATGAAGTCTGGTTATTAATTGAAATACAGTGAAACCTCTCTAATTCGGACTTCTCTAATTCGGAATTTACGATAATTCGGACTCCCTAAAAAAAAAATTATAATTCACAAAAAAAGTTAATTTTGTGAATTCTTTGTGAAACATTTGCCTTTATGGAATTATTAAAGTGTTATGTTGGCAAAATGTGCGATACGCACCCCCAGTTTAGTCCAGTTTCAACTGCTGCTTTGGTAGTGTGTGCGTCATTGTTATTGTATTCGTGTGCGTTCTATTGTACTGAAGTTATTTCTTAGTTGCGTACAGCTTTTCAAACCGCATTTTCTTCAAACACTGTTTATATTAATTTACAGTACTGTATTACAATATGACTGCTAGAGGTAAATACAGTAAACCCTCGATTTAACGGACTAATTGGGGCTGAGGGGTGTCCGTAAAATCGAAAGTCCGTTAAATCGCAAATTTTGTTTTTTGAGGATATATTTAAATCAAATAGGCCTATAACACTTGAAATTTTAATACTATTAATATCATGCAAATACCGTATTGTTCCGAAGCCACACTTTTTCTCCTAAAAACATGGTCGCTAATTTGGCCTGCAGCTTGCATTCGCACGCTAACGAAATTCGAAGTTATAACTGACTTCTGGCAGGACGAACGCTTTTGGTATCTATGAGTTGTTTACTGCCTAAGCAACAGCAGTTTGCCTGGCTGTAGTTAACTCTGGCGTTATGATTTATGACTACAACCGAATATTTTAACAGCAAACTGAAGAAAGAATAGGAAGATAAAGTGTAAGTGCATGCGCACGTGGGCGTGCTCGCACCCTTCTGTAGGCAGCAAGACAAAGGATGAGTAGAGGGGGTGTGAGTAACATGTTTCTAAATAACGGGTAAACTGACAGTGTGGTTTTCTATTGTAACAGCGACAACATCGCTTATCTGTACGTTTTCATCGGCGTTTTTGTAGGGAGTGATATTGTGGAGACTAAAGGCACGCGGTCAAATCAAAATAAACGTAACCCGTACGATGCGAATTATACATTAATTGCGATTCAAAATGTTTAAAAAACGTGCAATCGCGAAGCCGCAAGGAAATTCGATATTGATGAATCCTGTATTCGACAATGGAGAAAACAGAAGGAACGACTTTTACATGCAAATACTGCGCGACGAGCATTCGCGGGACCTCAAGTTGGGCGTTTTGTAGCAGTAGAGTCCAGCATCTGTGAATACGTACGGCTTTTAAGAAGACAAGGACTCCCTGTCATTAGACATGTTTTAAAATTAAAAGCTTTAGAAATCGCAGAATTAAAAGTCTCCGGTTTCAAAGCCAGCTTCGGGTGTATAAGACGAATGATGCGGCGAAATGGATTTGCGCTTAAATGACGTACATCACTCGCGCTAAAACTACCGAGTGACTACGAAGAAAAACTCCTACAGTATCAGCGGTTTGTCATTCATTTATGCAAGAAGTATAATTATTCACTTCAACACATGGGAAATGCCGATGAAACGCCCGTATTTTTATTTTTTATTTACGTATATTTACGGTGGACCAAAAGGGAACCAAATCTGATTACGGGAAATGAAAAATTACGTGCCACTATATACTTGTGCTTGTTGTATTAGCCGATGGACGAATATTACACAATAAAATTAAATTTCCATTAATATTTACGTACATTAATAATTGCAGGTGTGCATTACTTATAAACGTTTTGCGTGCGAACTTAACTTGAAAACATTGATGGTGAAAGATTGTTGTTTATGTGAATTTAGTTATCCATTTTGTAAGTACAATCAATATAAATTTCCATTAATATTCAGGTAGTTTTAATATTTATTTTTACAGCACTTTACCTATACTGTAGTATGAATTTCTATAAAATATTCTATAATTCGGATTTTTCTCTAATTCGGACTAGGCTTCGCCCCATATAATCCGAATTAGAGAGGTTTTACTGTAGTTACAAATGTAATAGCAGAGACCACGTGCTCGTCAGTCATTCATAATGTGAAGTTAAGCATACAAGGTAACCCATAAAAAATTGTTTAGGCTTAAACTGTAATGATTTCTGTGTGACAAGGTGAAATTTAAAATTCAAATTAAAAGCCTGAAGGGTAATTTTGACTGGAGTTAATGACCGGCATTTGCGGTATTGAAATTATAGTTGTGTGTGTGATCTGAGTGCATTGACGAAGGAATGTAGGGGTGGTATGTGCATTTCTCTGAATCAAACATACAAGTAAAATTTTTCACAGGTTTCCCCGCTTTAGTCGGGAGAAAAGGGGTCGACGAGATGGGCACTCAACATCTTTGCACATCCGCAGAGCCTGCGTAAGAAGCCCCAATGCCGTCACGCCATGCGGCATCATTCTTAACACCCAACCGGAAATGCAGGAATATTCTTAAGGCAATCTGAAAGATCAGGTGGGAACTTTCCTTTTATTGTATAAATTTCACACATGAAATACTCAGCAGTTTATCGGGTAACACACACTCAGAAACTTAGTTCTAGAAATCAGACTCATGCTTCAGAGTTAACATTACTGAACATGTTTTGTGAAGACATGCTAAAGTGTGAACAGCGATGACGGTGTTATGAATAACTTATAAGTATTCGTATATTGATTTTGCATAATGTTAAGGGTTACCATTGTATAATATAAATATTTAATTCTATTTTCTGGAAAAAGAAAACCAATTTTAAAATTCATTTATTAACAAAATCGAGACCTTAAGAAGATGTAATACCCGGAGAGTACTTGTATCTACTTGTCATATGACTGGTGACCCTGCACGTTCCATTTTTTTCTGTTCTTTATATTCTAAATTTAAACTCCTGTTGATTTAGTTATTTATTATTTGGTTCTGCTTGACTATTCAATTTATAATAGTACAATAAAATTCTTATATTTAATTAACATAAAAAATTAAACGACATATTTGAATATTTAATTAACAAACTTTAACCTCGGTTTAATGGGATCACTGCTTTCAATATTGTATAATAACGGTTTACCTGTACTGTTAATTATTATTGATGTTAAATTATTGAATAGTGTGTAGCGAACCGTTTTATACTTTTTCTCAATACTTATTTTTGTCCGTATTTCTCGCCGTCAGAAGTTCGTATTTCCCTCTCTTCTAGTCCGCCGGTTGGTCGCCAATTTGTAATGTAATCGTGTATACGGCTACCGTTTTACTCTGTAAAATGTGAATCATGTACAATTTGTATGTGTATTCTGGGTGTAACGTGTCTTCTCTATCCGTCGTTCAAATGCATGCAACTTCCGCAGATTTCGTCCGTTGCGAACGTACGAATAACCAGGTCTCGATGTTCTTACCTGTTGTTCACTAGGGGTTTGAAAATCCCGGTGGCGCCAAATTGTTTTCTTAAAACAATTAAAATAAAATTCAAATGTGTATGACCAGCGCAGCTCAGGCGGTTTGAATAATTCAAATATTTCCGCCAGCCTAGGCCGTCTGTAGCGACCAGTAGTTCGTTGCGTGGGCTGTGCGATCGCTAGACGTCAACACTACTTGTCTGCTAAAATGTACATAAAATATTGTCCACCTCCTAATGAAATTATAATACCGTGGTTACACTCAGTATTTATATATTTTTTATGAATGATTAGTTATTCATTTAATACAAATTATATTTCACTTTCTAATACAAATGCTCCGGTTATATATTAGACAACTCTACAGGGTTTGACAAATGGATATCTGAACTGATAAACAGACTTTCAGTAATGGCGTTTGTTGGAAATTATATACAAAATGATTAATATTCGTTTGTCACAGGTTCTTGAGATTACGTTAAAAGGATTACAAATGTTTAAAACAATAAAAATACACACCCTTACATCAGTTAAACTTAAATAATATGCTGTGTAGGTATAATTTGTTTAGTGTAGTGTAGTAAAAGTGTTTACAAGTTATTGGTAATTAACAACAGGTTATCTTTGTCAGTTTATAAAATTTCAGTGACTTAGTTTTCTTTTTAATCTTTGAAAGTAATTATGTTCAGTTTAGTGAGATTTCGACCTTTAGTGAGAAATAATTAACGTGAGTTTATTTAGAAATTTGGGTAAGTTAATAAGTACTTATCACTTCAGTAGACAGGACGAGCTCATTCGATCTGGTATTAATGGGTTATGCTGCAATCATCTTTAATTTGCATTGATTCGGGACTTCGGGCACCTTTTCCAATTTAATCGGTAGGATTTTATTTTCTTTTTTCGTTAATTCGGCCTCGACATTAGTAATATGGTTCCAGTCATCGTCTTCCTACTTGGGATTCACTTGCTAGTAACTTCTTTTGAGATTTTTGATGATTTAATTGACAATTTTGGTCATTCTAAAACTAGCGTCTATTCAACGAAAGCGTCATATAACGAGTAAAGAAATCTAACGGTAATTAGACACCAAACGACTGTTGTCATAGTAACCAATTAATCCCGATTGGTTAATTCTGAAGTAGTCTATTGTTATCAAATTTTGAATTTCTATTCAAAATAACTGCATATCTTCTTATTGATTATATTCTTCTGTCCTCTTCCCTACATATTAAATATTATCACCACTGTTATTATTTCCTTTCAAAGATTAATTTGGTATCCCATAATGTATGGTTTTATGAAATATCAATGTTTGTACAAATCTGTTAATATTTGGTATTTACATTTCTCCTTTAAACTAAGTTCTTATTCTAATATTTTTTCTTTAAACTGATTTATAAATTATTCTCGGCTATTTACTTGCCTTGAATTTCTTAATCTCCTGGTTGTTTTTATACAGTTTGCAATTATTTGTCATTGACAGTTATACATTTCCTAGGCCTTAGTAGCCATTGATTATTTTTATTTAAATTATTCTAATTTTATTTCATCTCATTACAAAGTTTTTGTTCTGTTGTTATAATTGATTTGTTTAGTGGTTGTTATGTCTTGAGTTTGTTTTTGTTCTGATCATATGTCAGGATTATTTTTTATGTCTTAATACTTAAAATATAACACTTAGGCCTATGGTAAGTTCCCTCCAGCCATATCCTCTTCATAATTGAAACAAACAATTCTTTACAAGTTATTATTAACTGTTGGTTTTAACATGAATTTCCTTCGTTGCTACTATTCTGAGTAATAAACATCATTACTTCTTGTAAACTTATTTAACTTAATTTCCCTCATAACATAGGGTATTTACCAACTATATATTTAATTACTTAAGTCTTTACTACTACTTTTCTACATCCCATGTTAACACAAACAGTTTATTTTACCTGGGCTTTCTCCCCTGAATAATATTGTATTCTTTATCTATTTCTAATCTAAACACTATCTCTAATTACCCTTAACTATATAAGTTTTTACAATTCCACTCTTAAATCCTTCATTGGTCCATCATTGATTTATTGAGTGTTTACTTATCTATCACTATCTTTTTTAATTATACTATTGTTTACAATATCCTTTTTCACACATCACTTTCACTGTTATCACTTTTTATTTTACACGTTTATTGGTGGGTAAACCCTATTATTATTTCTCTTTGTCACTTAATTATTTTCATTATATTTCTCACTATCTCACTATCTTTACAAATTTTATTTGTATCTAATGAGTTCATGTCTCTTTCTAGATTTCTTATTTACATATACTACTAATTCGTGGGTTAGTGTATTTTTATTTAATGGGTTTTTATGAATTATGAGTCATATTTGTCACATAGATAATATTAAAATTTCTTTTTTATATTGGTTAATCACCGGTTCCCTTTCCTTTATGATATTCGATGGTATCATCTCCCCCTTCCCTCTTCTACATTATTTGTCTGTGTTTTATCACCTTGGTTCATTTTATTTTCTTTGCAGTTGGTTTGGTCTATTATTTAAATTCATTTTTCTTCTCCTTCACTTCCATCTTGTCTCGCTTTATTTTGGTTAATATCTGGCCAATCTCTGGGGTTGGGTCAATGTCATTTGTCTGTCAGTCTAGTTTGTATTTCTTATTTAATAATCACCTTTGGCTTACTATTCTTCCTCCTTCACTCTTAATTATAATTACTACTTTCATTCTCGTTATCATTTATTTATCAAAATATATTATTTCTTAGCATTTTTTACATACTTATTGATATCAAATATGATCAGGGTTTGGCAATGTTATATAATGCCCTTCCACCAAAATTTATCATTTTATAAAACGTGATTCTAAGTTTGACGTAATTATGAATTGTATCATATCATCATTTTTTTTTTCTTCAAATTCTCCTGCTTCTCATTCATTTTTTATGACTAATTCTGTATCTTTTAATTCCATTCTTCTTAGTCTTTTCTTCATTATTTTCTCATATTGCGAACTGGCTTATTGATTTTTTATTATAACTTATTCCCTATAAATCTTATTTTCCATCAAAACTACTCTTATACTAAGATCAGGGGAACATCATCCCTGCTCAGTAAAATAATTGCTGGATTCATTCAACAGAAAATCTCAATTAATAATTCTTAAATACAGTCAACTCGTGACTCAAAATAATAATAATAATAATCATAATCATAATATTTGTTGGGAATCTTTTACTTTTATACTTCATTATTGCTCAGTTCGAGTCATATATTGTTTCATCTTTCTTTATAGATACTACTTGATAATACTTGAAGCATTGTTTTTTATTGATACAATTCGCATTTTTATTCATTTTTAATTACTCTTTGTTTCATCTCATCTCACATTATAACTCTTAGAATGTTTATTTTATTTATTTCGTTTTTTGATCATTGGTTTGGGTAATTTTACTTCCCCTCTTTCTAAATAGTTGTGGAAGCTGATCATTTTGATTGATATTTTTTTTCATAATTTTTAAATATCATAGTAAGTTATTGCTTCTTACTAGTTAGGAATTTTTTGTAGCTTATTCCTTTATAGTATGTTTTGCCTTTTATGCCTCATTTTTGGCTAAATATTATGGTAATTTAATCTTATTTTGTAGGAATGTTTTGTAACTACACTCCTCTATTATTATTATTATTTTTTTTTTTTAATATTGTAGTAAGTTGGTTGCTCTTACTTTATATGAATGCCTTGTAACTTTTATCTCTCCATTTTTAATTGTTCTAAAATATTATCGAGATATTTGGGTAAGCTTTTCTTACATATCCTTTTTGATTTTTTGAAAACTTTTCTATTCATCATAATGGTTTCTCTAATAATTAATGTAAGCTGTACATACAAATGTTTTGGAATTTTGACATTCTTTAGAGATCTTTTTCTTTATGATTTTGGCAAACTTGTTCGTTTGTCACGTTATTTTCCTTTATTTAAAGTATTTCTATTGGTTTTTTCATTTTAATTTTTTTTTTCAGTCATTGTTGATTGTCATAATATTTCTCTATGTTTTCCCCTTCGATGATTATTTATTATTTTAGTTACCTTAATATTATTTCTTCTCCGTTGGTTAGCTTGGTTGGTAATCAGTAGTTCAGTCCCATATTCCATTTTTTTTTTTTATGCATTCCATCTGTCTGGGTATGGTTCTTCATCCTGTTCCTCTGCTAAGATATGGTTTATCCGATATACTCGAGTTTCTCCATCGCTACTCGCTTGATTGTGTGGTAGTGCACCAGAATTCTCATTGTTATTACCATTTTGATTAGAGTTCGGCTCATGTCGATTGTTCCGGTTATCCACACTGTTCCTATTATCTTCTTCGAATTGGTGACTTCTTGTATCGGGTACCTGTTCAGAGTGCGTTCGCCGATAGTTAGGTGAGTGATGGTTTCTTCTTGGACTCCTTTGTCTTCGTCCCCTTATGTAATTTACCTGTGGCCGGTATCCTGAATTGTTGTAGTTGTTGTTACCGTTTTCTGGACGGTGCTAATTGTTGGGACCGTTCCGTTGTTGACTCCCTCTGTAATCGTTTCTGAAATTACCATTATTGTTATTGTTTGGGTGATAGTTCCTGGGTGCATTATTCCCACGTTGATTTCCTTGGTAGTTATTATTGTTGTTCGGTGGCGGCTTATTGTCACCCTGTTGGTTTGGTGTGGATGGCCCTTCATATGGTCTACTATTTCGAAAACTCGTGAATCTGTTCTTACGGTACTGCCATTTGTGTTCACGGCTCTCTAATAAATTAGCCATGTCCTGAATTGTCTTGACTTGACTATACATACGGGCTTTCTGGATCGCATCATCATAGTGGTACGATAATTGTATTACTAAACACTCTTCCGGAATGCATGGTTCCAAATTCCTGGCCATGCAGATTTTTCCTAGAAAGTATGAGGTTAATGTTTGTCCGTTTTGGTTTTCATACCTTCCGTTACTTAAATTGTTACGGACCATGTTCTGGGTTGACTCTGACCAGTACTTTGCTTTGAATTGGGTTTTAAATTCTTGGATGCTCTGGATGTCTGGTCGTGTGGCGGTCCACCAGTTGTCATATGTCTCCTTAAACATGTCATCTAACATTCCCCTCACAGCTGTCCATCGTGTTTCACGGTTCTTTATTATCAGTTCTTCTACTCTCTTCAAAAACTCCATCGGGTTGCGCTTATAGTTGCGGAAATTTATTGTATCTCTATTGTCATTGTTAAACATTTGGTTGTGGTTACATGATCGGTCACGCCAAGCGTCCACTTCTTCCTGTAATAATTCTTCTCGTCTATGCATCTCTTCAATTTTTTCAATCAGAATGATCAATATTGCACACCACTATATAAAAATTATTCCGATTAGCGCTCGTCTTGAAAGCGCTTGAAAGTGCTAATCGGAATAATTTTTATATAGTGGTGTGCAATATTGATCATTCTGATTGTGATTTCAACCACTAACACAAATTTCTTCCTTAAACTTCAATTTTTTGTTTATTTTTGTCCACTTTACTGTCGATTTTATTTAAATTGCTGTACACTCCTTCCATTCTTTCTCCCAGGTCTGTTCGTACAACCGCTGTCTCCTTCTGATTCTCTTCCCGGACTTGATGCATGTCCTGGTTCACTTGTTCCCATCTTTTGGTTGTTTCTTCGTGACATTCCTCAATTCTCCTTTTGGTTTCTCCTTCGAGGTTGTTGATTTTATTGATTACCTCCTCACGGACTTCGGAAACATCTTCGTTGGTTTTCTCCAGTCTCTCCAACGTCTCCTCTAATTTCTCATTCGTTTCGGTGATCTGTTGCATTGTTTCTTCTTGGTACTCCCTTAATTGTTGTATCACCTGCTGCTTCATCTCTTCCTTCGTTTTTTCACTGATTTCCTTCAGCTGTTGTTGGAGGATTTCATTATTTTTGTTAGTGGTTAGTCTCAATTCTTCTTTCTGCTTCTGAAAATTGTCCTCCTGTTTCTTGAAATTCCCGTTATTTTCTTTCTTCATGCTGTCGAATTTATTGTTCATCTCCTTCAAATTATTACTCATCATTTCCATTAATTTTAGTAAATCCATTTCTCCTCTGGTTTCCCTCCTATCTCCAGCCTGTGGTTCCATTTCTTCATCTTGGCTTGGTTCTGTTGTGGTTATTACTGTCTCCACTTCTTCAATCGGTGTTCCTTCCTCTTCTTCCCCTCTGTTTTCTTCCATCTCCTTCTCCTTTGCCAATTTTTTCGACAATCCTCTGGTGTGCATATTGTAACCTTTCGCAATCGCCGCTAGAATTTATAGGGTTTAATTTATAATTTCTGAATTATTCTAGCCCTACTAGTTGGCGCGCCACTTTGTAAAGTTAAGGTGACGTCCGCCTCGTTCAAGCCCCGCGATGGAAGCCACTTTGTATAATAACGGTTTACCTGTACAGTTAATTATTATTGATGTTAAATTATTGAATAGTGTGTAGCGAACCGTTTTATACTTTTTCTCAATACTTATTTTTGTCCGTATTTCTCGCCATTAGAAGTTCGTATTTCCCTCTCTTCTAGTCCGCCGGTTGGTCGCCAATTTGTAATGTAATCGTGTATACGGCTACCGTTTTACTCTGTAAAATGTGAATCATGTACAATTTGTATGTGTATTCTGGGTGTAACGCGTCTTCTCTATCCGTCGTTCAAATGCATGCAACTTCCGTAGATTTCGTCCGTTGCGAACGTACGAATAACCAGGTCTCGATGTTCTTACCTGTTGTTCACTAGGGGTGTGAAAATCCCGGTGGCGCCAAATTGTTTTCTTAAAACAATTAAAATAAAATTCAAATGTGTATGACCAGCGCAGCTCAGGCGGTTTGAATAATTCAAATATTTCCGCCAGCCTAGGCCGTCTGTAGCGACCAGTAGTTCGTTGCGTGGGCTGTGCGATCGCTAGACGTCAACACTACTTGTCTGCTAAAATGTACATAAAATATTGTCCACCTCCTAATGAAATTATAATACCGTGGTTACACTCAATATTTATATATTTTTTATGAATGATTAGTTATTCATTTAATACAAATTATATTTCACTTTCTAATACAAATGCTCCGGTTATATATTAGACAACTCTACAGGGTTTGACAAATGGATATCTGAACTGATAAACAGACTTTCAGTAATGGCGTTTGTTGGAAATTATATACAAAATGATTAATATTCGTTTGTCACAGGTTCTTGAGATTACGTTAAAAGGATTACAAATGTTTAAAACAATAAAAATACACACCCTTACATCAGTTAATCTTAAATAATATACTGTGTAGGTATAATTTGTTTAGTGTAGTGTAGTAAAAGTGTTTACAAGTTATTGGTAATTAACAACAGGTTATCTTTGTCAGTTTATAAAATTTCAGTGACTTAGTTTTCTTTTTAATCTTTGAAAGTAATTATGTTCAGTTTAGTGAGATTTCGACCTTTAGTGAGAAATAATTAACGTGAGTTTATTTAGAAATTTGGGTAATTTAATAGGTACTTATCACTTCAGTAGACAGGACGACCTCATTCGATCTGGTATTAATGGGTTATGCTGCAATCATCTTTAATTTGCATTGATTCGGGACTTCGAATTTAATCGGTAGCATTTTTTCTTTTTTCGTTAATTCGGCCTCGACATTAGTAATATGGTTCCAGTCATCGTCTTCCTTCTTGGGATTCACTTGCTAGTAACTTCTTTTGAGATTTTTGATGTTTTAATTGACAATTTTGGTCATTCTAAAACTAGCATCTATTCAACGAAAGCGTCATATAACGAGTAAAGAAATCTAACGGTAATTAGACACCAAACGACTGTTGTCATAGTAACCAATTAATCCCGATTGGTTAATTCTGAAGTAGTCTATTGTTATCAAATTTTGAATTTCTATTCAAAATAACTGCATATCTTCTTATTGATTATATTCTTCTGTCCTCTTCCCTACATATTAAATATTATCACCACTGTTATTATTTCCTTTCAAAGATTAATTTGGTATCCCATAATGTATGGTTTTATGAAATATCAATGTTTGTACAAATCTGTTAATATTTGGTATTTACATTTCTCCTTTAAACTAAGTTCTTATTCTAATATTTTTTCTTTAAACTGATTTATAAATTATTCTCGGCTATTTACTTGCCTTGAATTTCTTAATCTCCTGGTTGTTTTTATACAGTTTGCAATTATTTGTCATTGACAGTTATACATTTCCTAGGCCTTAGTAGCCATCGATTATTTTTATTTAAATTATTCTAATTATATTTCATCTCATTACAAAGTTTTTGTTCTGTTGTTATAATTGATTTGTTTAGTGGTTGTTATGTCTTGAGTTTGTTTTTGTTCTGATCATATGTCAGGATTATTTTTTATGTCTTAATACTTAAAATATAACACTTAGGCCTATGGTAAGTTCCCTCCAGCCATATCCTCTTCATAATTGAAACAAACAATTCTTTACAAGTTATTATTAACTGTTGGTTTTAATATGAATTTCCTTCGTTGCTACTATTCTGAGTAATAAACATCATTACTTCTTGTAAACTTATTTAACTTAATTTCCCTCATAACATAGGGTATTTACCAACTATATATTTAATTACTTAAGTCTTTACTACTACTTTTCTACATCCCATGTTAACACAAACAGTTTATTTTACCTGGGCTTTCTCCCCTGAATAATATTGTATTCTTTATCTATTTCTAATCTAAACACTATCTCTAATTACCCTTAACTATATAATTTTTTACAATTCCACTCTTAAATCCTTCATTGGTCCATCATTGATTTATTGAGTGTTTACTTATCTATCACTATCTTTTTTAATTATACTATTGTTTACAATATCCTTTTTCACACATCACTTTCACTGTTATCACTTTTTATTTTACACGTTTATTGGTGGGTAAACCCTATTATTATTTCTCTTTGTCACTTAATTATTTTCATTATATTTCTCACTATCTCACTATCTTTACAAATTTTATTTGTATCTAATGAGTTCATGTCTCTTTCTAGATTTCTTATTTACATATACTACTAATTCGTGGGTTAGTGTATTTTTATTTAATGGGTTTTTATGAATTATGAGTCATATTTGTCACATAGATAATATTAAAATTTCTTTTTTATATTGGTTAATCACCGGTTCCGTTTCCTTTATGATATTCGATGGTATCATCTCCCCCTTCCCTCTTCTACATTATTTGTCTGTGTTTTATCACCTTGGTTCATTTTATTTTCTTTGCAGTTGGTTTGGTCTATTATTTAAATTCATTTTTCTTCTCCTTCACTTCCATCTTGTCTCGCTTTATTTTGGTTAATATCTGGCCAATCTCTGGGGTTGGGTCAATGTCATTTGTCTGTCAGTCTAGTTTGTATTTCTTATTTAATAATCATCTTTGGCTTACTATTCTTCCTCCTTCACTCTTAATTATAATTACTACTTTCATTCTCGTTATCATTTATTTATCAAAATATATTATTTCTTAGCATTTTTTACATACTTATTGATATCAAATATGATCAGGGTTTGGCAATGTTATATAATGCCCTTCCACCAAAATTTATCATTTTATAAAACGTGATTCTAAGTTTGACGTAATTATGAATTGTATCATATCATCATTTTTTTTTTCTTCAAATTCTCCTGCTTCTCATTCATTTTTTATGACTAATTCTGTATCTTTTAATTCCATTCTTCTTAGTCTTTTCTTCATTATTTTCTCATATTGCGAACTGGCTTATTGATTTTTTATTATAACTTATTCCCTATAAATCTTATTTTCCATCAAAACTACTCTTATACTAAGATCAGGGGAACATCATCCCTGCTCAGTAAAATAATTGCTGGATTCATTCAACAGAAAATCTCAATTAATAATTCTTAAATACAGTCAACTCGTGACTCAAAATAATAATAATAATAATCATAATCATAATATTTGTTGGGAATCTTTTACTTTTATACTTCATTATTGCTCAGTTCGAGTCATATATTGTTTCATCTTTCTTTATAGATACTACTTGATAATACTTGAAGCATTGTTTTTTATTGATACAATTCGCATTTTTATTCATTTTTAATTACTCTTTGTTTCATCTCATCTCACATTATAACTCTTAGAATGTTTATTTTATTTATTTCGTTTTTTGATCATTGGTTTGGGTAATTTTACTTCCCCTCTTTCTAAATAGTTGTGGAAGCTGATCATTTTGATTGATATTTTTTTTCATAATTTTTAAATATCATAGTAAGTTATTGCTTCTTACTAGTTAGGAATTTTTTGTAGCTTATTCCTTTATAGTATGTTTTGCCTTTTATGCCTCATTTTTGGCTAAATATTATGGTAATTTAATCTTATTTTGTAGGAATGTTTTGTAACTACACTCCTCTATTATTATTATTATTTTTTTTTTTTAATATTGTAGTAAGTTGGTTGCTCTTACTTTATATGAATGCCTTGTAACTTTTATCTCTCCATTTTTAATTGTTCTAAAATATTATCGAGATATTTGGGTAAGCTTTTCTTACATATCCTTTTTGATTTTTTGAAAACTTTTCTATTCATCATAATGGTTTCTCTAATAATTAATGTAAGCTGTACATACAAATGTTTTGGAATTTTGACATTCTTTAGAGATCTTTTTCTTTATGATTTTGGCAAACTTGTTCGTTTGTCACGTTATTTTCCTTTATTTAAAGTATTTCTATTGGTTTTTTCATTTTAATTTTTTTTTTCAGTCATTGTTGATTGTCATAATATTTCTCTATGTTTTCCCCTTCGATGATTATTTATTATTTTAGTTACCTTAATATTATTTCTTCTCCGTTGGTTAGCTTGGTTGGTAATCAGTAGTTCAGTCCCATATTCCATTTTTTTTTTTTTTATGCATTCCATCTGTCTGGGTATGGTTCTTCATCCTGTTCCTCTGCTAAGATATGGTTTATCCGATATACTCGAGTTTCTCCATCGCTACTCGCTTGATTGTGTGGTAGTGCACCAGAATTCTCATTGTTATTACCATTTTGATTAGAGTTCGGCTCATGTCGATTGTTCCGGTTATCCACACTGTTCCTATTATCTTCTTCGAATTGGTGACTTCTTGTATCGGGTACCTGTTCAGAGTGCGTTCGCCGATAGTTAGGTGAGTGATGGTTTCTTCTTGGACTCCTTTGTCTTCGTCCCCTTATGTAATTTACCTGTGGCCGGTATCCTGAATTGTTGTAGTTGTTGTTACCGTTTTCTGGACGGTGCTAATTGTTGGGACCGTTCCGTTGTTGACTCCCTCTGTAATCGTTTCTGAAATTACCATTATTGTTATTGTTTGGGTGATAGTTCCTGGGTGCATTATTCCCACGTTGATTTCCTTGGTAGTTATTATTGTTGTTCGGTGGCGGCTTATTGTCACCCTGTTGGTTTGGTGTGGATGGCCCTTCATATGGTCTACTATTTCGAAAACTCGTGAATCTGTTCTTACGGTACTGCCATTCGTGTTCACGGCTCTCTAATAAATTAGCCATGTCCTGAATTGTCTTGACTTGACTATACATACGGGCTTTCTGGATCGCATCATCATAGTGGTACGATAATTGTATTACTAAACACTCTTCCGGAATGCATGGTTCCAAATTCCTGGCCATGCAGATTTTTCCTAGAAAGTATGAGGTTAATGTTTGTCCGTTTTGGTTTTCATACCTTCCGTTACTTAAATTGTTACGGACCATGTTCTGGGTTGACTCTGACCAGTACTTTGCTTTGAATTGGGTTTTAAATTCTTGGATGCTCTGGATGTCTGGTCGTGTGGCGGTCCACCAGTTGTCATACGTCTCCTTAAACATGTCATCTAACATTCCCCTCACAGCTGTCCATCGTGTTTCACGGTTCTTTATTATCAGTTCTTCTACTCTCTTCAAAAACTCCATCGGGTTGCGCTTATAGTTGCGGAAATTTATTGTATCTCTATTGTCATTGTTAAACATTTGGTTGTGGTTACATGATCGGTCACGCCAAGCGTCCACTTCTTCCTGTAATAATTCTTCTCGTCTATGCATCTCTTCAATTTTTTCAATCAGAATGATCAATATTGCACACCACTATATAAAAATTATTCCGATTAGCGCTTTCAAGCTTCACAGCTCATCGTCAGATCAGGAATAGCTATTCCTGATCTGACGATGAGCTGTGAAGCTTGAAAGCGCTAATCGGAATAATTTTTATTCCTGATCTGACGATGAGCTGTGAAGCTTGAAAGCGCTAATCGGAATAATTTTTATATAGTGGTGTGCAATATTGATCATTCTGATTGTGATTTCAACCACTAACACAAATTTCTTCCTTAAACTTCAATTTTTTGTTTATTTTTGTCCACTTTACTGTCGATTTTATTTAAATTGCTGTACACTCCTTCCATTCTTTCTCCCAGGTCTGTTCGTACAACCGCTGTCTCCTTCTGATTCTCTTCCCGGACTTGATGCATGTCCTGGTTCACTTGTTCCCATCTTTTGGTTGTTTCTTCGTGACATTCCTCAATTCTCCTTTTGGTTTCTCCTTCGAGGTTGTTGATTTTATTGATTACCTCCTCACGGACTTCGGAAACATCTTCGTTGGTTTTCTCCAGTCTCTCCGTCTCCTCTAATTTCTCATTCGTTTCGGTGATCTGTTGCATTGTTTCTTCTTGGTACTCCCTTAATTGTTGTATCACCTGCTGCTTCATCTCTTCCTTCGTTTTTTCACTGATTTCCTTCAGCTGTTGTTGGAGGATTTCATTATTTTTGTTAGTGGTTAGTCTCAATTCTTCTTTCTGCTTCTGAAAATTGTCCTCCTGTTTCTTGAAATTCCCGTTATTTTCTTTCTTCATGCTGTCGAATTTATTGTTCATCTCCTTCAAATTATTACTCATCATTTCCATTAATTTTAGTAAATCCATTTCTCCTCTGGTTTCCCTCCTATCTCCAGCCTGTGGTTCCATTTCTTCATCTTGGCTTGGTTCTGTTGTGGTTATTACTGTCTCCACTTCTTCAATCGGTGTTCCTTCCTCTTCTTCCCCTCTGTTTTCTTCCATCTCCTTCTCCTTTGCCAATTTTTTCGACAATCCTCTGGTGTGCATATTGTAACCTTTCGCAATCGCCGCTAGAATTTATAGGGTTTAATTTATAATTTCTGAATTATTCTAGCCCTACTAGTTGGCGCGCCACTTTGTAAAGTTAAGGTGACGTCCGCCTCGTTCAAGCCCCGCGATGGAAGCCACTTTGTATAATAACGGTTTACCTGTACAGTTAATTATTATTGATGTTAAATTATTGAATAGTGTGTAGCGAACCGTTTTATACTTTTTCTCAATACTTATTTTTGTCCGTATTTCTCGCCATTAGAAGTTCGTATTTCCCTCTCTTCTAGTCCGCCGGTTGGTCGCCAATTTGTAATGTAATCGTGTATACGGCTACCGTTTTACTCTGTAAAATGTGAATCATGTACAATTTGTATGTGTATTCTGGGTGTAACGCGTCTTCTCTATCCGTCGTTCAAATGCATGTAACTTCCGTAGATTTCGTCCGTTGCGAACGTACGAATAACCAGGTCTCGATGTTCTTACCTGTTGTTCACTAGGGGTGTGAAAATCCCGGTGGCGCCAAATTGTTTTCTTAAAACAATTAAAATAAAATTCAAATGTGTATGACCAGCGCAGCTCAGGCGGTTTGAATAATTCAAATATTTCTGCCAGCCTAGGCCGTCTGTAGCGACCAGTAGTTCGTTGCGTGGGCTGTGCGATCGCTAGACGTCAACACTACTTGTCTGCTAAAATGTACATAAAATATTGTCCACCTCCTAATGAAATTATAATACCGTGGTTACACTCAATATTTATATATTTTTTATGAATGATTAGTTATTCATTTAATACAAATTATATTTCACTTTCTAATACAAATGCTCCGGTTATATATTAGACAACTCTACAGGGTTTGACAAATGGATATCTGAACTGAACAGACTTTCAGTAATGGCGTTTGTTGGAAATTATATACAAAATGATTAATATTCGTTTGTCACAGGTTCTTGAGATTACGTTAAAAGGATTACAAATGTTTAAAACAATAAAAATACACACCCTTACATCAGTTAATCTTAAATAATATACTGTGTAGGTATAATTTGTTTAGTGTAGTGTAGTAAAAGTGTTTACAAGTTATTGGTAATTAACAACAGGTTATCTTTGTCAGTTTATAAAATTTCAGTGACTTAGTTTTCTTTTTAATCTTTGAAAGTAATTATGTTCAGTTTAGTGAGATTTCGACCTTTAGTGAGAAATAATTAACGTGAGTTTATTTAGAAATTTGGGTAATTTAATAGGTACTTATCACTTCAGTAGACAGGACGAGCTCATTCGATCTGGTATTAATGGGTTATGCTGCAATCATCTTTAATTTGCATTGATTCGGGACTTCGAATTTAATCGGTAGCATTTTATTTTCTTTTTTCGTTAATTCGGCCTCGACATTAGTAATATGGTTCCAGTCATCGTCTTCCTTCTTGGGATTCACTTGCTAGTAACTTCTTTTGAGATTTTTGATGTTTTAATTGACAATTTTGGTCATTCTAAAACTAGCATCTATTCAACGAAAGCGTCATATAACGAGTAAAGAAATCTAACGGTAATTAGACACCAAACGACTGTTGTCATAGTAACCAATTAATCCCGATTGGTTAATTCTGAAGTAGTCTATTGTTATCAAATTTTGAATTTCTATTCAAAATAACTGCATATCTTCTTATTGATTATATTCTTCTGTCCTCTTCCCTACATATTAAATATTATCACCACTGTTATTATTTCCTTTCAAAGATTAATTTGGTATCCCATAATGTATGGTTTTATGAAATATCAATGTTTGTACAAATCTGTTAATATTTGGTATTTACATTTCTCCTTTAAACTAAGTTCTTATTCTAATATTTTTTCTTTAAACTGATTTATAAATTATTCTCGGCTATTTACTTGCCTTGAATTTCTTAATCTCCTGGTTGTTTTTATACAGTTTGCAATTATTTGTCATTGACAGTTATACATTTCCTAGGCCTTAGTAGCCATTGATTATTTTTATTTAAATTATTCTAATTATATTTCATCTCATTACAAAGTTTTTGTTCTGTTGTTATAATTGATTTGTTTAGTGGTTGTTATGTCTTGAGTTTGTTTTTGTTCTGATCATATGTCAGGATTATTTTTTATGTCTTAATACTTAAAATATAACACTTAGGCCTATGGTAAGTTCCCTCCAGCCATATCCTCTTCATAATTGAAACAAACAATTCTTTACAAGTTATTATTAACTGTTGGTTTTAACATGAATTTCCTTCGTTGCTACTATTCTGAGTAATAAACATCATTACTTCTTGTAAACTTATTTAACTTAATTTCCCTCATAACATAGGGTATTTACCAACTATATATTTAATTACTTAAGTCTTTACTACTACTTTTCTACATCCCATGTTAACACAAACAGTTTATTTTACCTGGGCTTTCTCCCCTGAATAATATTGTATTCTTTATCTATTTCTAATCTAAACACTATCTCTAATTACCCTTAACTATATAATTTTTTACAATTCCACTCTTAAATCCTTCATTGGTCCATCATTGATTTATTGAGTGTTTACTTATCTATCACTATCTTTTTTAATTATACTATTGTTTACAATATCCTTTTTCACACATCACTTTCACTGTTATCACTTTTTATTTTACACGTTTATTGGTGGGTAAACCCTATTATTATTTCTCTTTGTCACTTAATTATTTTCATTATATTTCTCACTATCTCACTATCTTTACAAATTTTATTTGTATCTAATGAGTTCATGTCTCTTTCTAGATTTCTTATTTACATATACTACTAATTCGTGGGTTAGTGTATTTTTATTTAATGGGTTTTTATGAATTATGAGTCATATTTGTCACATAGATAATATTAAAATTTCTTTTTTATATTGGTTAATCACCGGTTCCGTTTCCTTTATGATATTCGATGGTATCATCTCCCCCTTCCCTCTTCTACATTATTTGTCTGCGTTTTATCACCTTGGTTCATTTTATTTTCTTTGCAGTTGGTTTGGTCTATTATTTAAATTCATTTTTCTTCTCCTTCACTTCCATCTTGTCTCGCTTTATTTTGGTTAATATCTGGCCAATCTCTGGGGTTGGGTCAATGTCATTTGTCTGTCAGTCTAGTTTGTATTTCTTATTTAATAATCACCTTTGGCTTACTATTCTTCCTCCTTCACTCTTAATTATAATTACTACTTTCATTCTCGTTATCATTTATTTATCAAAATATATTATTTCTTAGCATTTTTTACATACTTATTGATATCAAATATGATCAGGGTTTGGCAATGTTATAATATTAATGCGATTAATTCTAGTGCTGGGGAACAGGTAGATGAGGGTACTGCAACACAGTTAAGTAAAACTCGTAGTTTTTTAATTTAATTATTATCTTATTATCTACTGATCATGGATTGTCATTTTTAGGTACCCATAATTATCTTATGTTAATGAATGGTTCATGCCTTACTAATGTAATAAAAACAAATCTTTTGAAAGTGAAGTACAAAAATACAAGTTTATAATGAATATAATAAGTTTAGTAGGTTGGTATGTCATTATTTAATTGTTGGAGATATTTTGAAATATTTTTGTTGTAATTCAACCACCATGGTGCTTTAAAGAAATATTTGAATTGATGTTAAGAATTAAGGAAAACTCAAACCAAAGATGTAAGTGTAAAAGCAATTGTTTAAAATTCAAGAAGCATAAATAAAATCTTGTTATTGTTGATCAAGTGTTTTCTTGCAGGACCTGTCACTATGGGCTCAGCACATTTTATTTCCATCTAGGCCATGCGCCTAGTCTTAAATATTAAGTGACGTCTTCCCAGAGAAAAAAAAAATTAAATTTTTTTTTGGAGATTAGAAAAGGGGTGTTAATACAAAAAAAAAATCTGGAACTAAGGGGGCGTTTCTATGTATTTCAGCACATGGTAAGAATGAAGAAAATTATGAGCGATCAGGAAGGTAATGTTAAAGAAATGTAATAAAGGGTAAGGAAAGTTAATGTATTATATAAGTAATGTAAGAAATGTTAAGAAATGTAAAGAATGAAGATTGGAATAATAGGCTAAGAAAAGAGTTAAGGAACAAAGGTAGGAATGTTATGATTAAGGAAACGTAAAATTACAGAGTGAAAGATTGCATAAATACGTAGAAATGAAGAGCATCCAGAAAGAAAATAAGGGAGAGCTAATTGCAGTGGACTTTTTGGGACCACTTCCAAGATCAAGTCGTGGAGTGAAAACATACTTGTTTGTATTGATGTATTTTCCAAAGCCGTCCATCTGTATCCAATTATGCGACCCACAACTAAAGTTGTTTTGAAAATACTCTTGCAGAAATACATTCCTGCATATGGTAAAATGAAGAAGGTACTTAGCGACCAAGGAGTGCAGTTCCAAAGCGATGTATGGGAGAAGACTCTTCGTGAAAATGGAATCCAACCTGTACTAACAGCAGTACGACACCCACAGGGAAATCTTGCGGAAAGAGTAAATAAAGAGTTGGGTAAATATCCATGAATCTACTGTCACGACCAACACAACAAATGGGCAGAGTATTTACCTTTCTTTGAGAAAGCAATAAATTTAATGGAAATTATAGCGTAGCAAGTACGCCAATCGAGCTAGATGAAGACAAAAAACCTATTATATTCTGGACCAAATATGTAAGCAAACCAGAGAATCAAAATCTACCTATTCCATTAAGTGTAAAGGTGGAGTACGCTAAACAACGCATCATAGAAAACGTAACAAGAGGAGAGAAAAGTTTAATAGAACGCATAAATTATAACGATTCTGTTGAAAGCTAATCCCGTAGGAAAATGCATTGACAACACAGCGAAGAAATTCTTTTGGCTGTACAACGGACCTTATATGTTGAAACAACGCATGGGTAGGCACACGTTCATCGTATATGATGAGAGGAAGGAAAAGGACATCGGAAAATATCATGCGACGTCATTCAAGAAATTCTATGTATGAATAACGAGAAGAGGGAGTGAGAAGAACAATGCCAATAAGCCCGTCCAAGGTCAACTGTATAAAGGGGGTGAAAATATTGCATACCACCACCGGCAAGCGTTATACTGACCTACTCATTATTATGTGTCGTTTAACTGATGTAAACTAAGTTAAGCTAGTATAATATTATTTTTATTTGTCTAGATCAAATAGACAAAAATTTAATAAATAAATATTTATTAAATTTTTTTTTCAAGCAGAGGAATAATGCAACGATACAGCCATATGCTGTATTAAGGATTGATTTAAATAAATATAAAATTTGTAAAATTATTATAAGTTTGGGGTAAATGGACAGGTTTGGGATTGTAAAAATGTTTCATTGTTATACTAGGGGAGAAATTAACCTGTTCCAACAGGAAAAGAACACCTGCTCGATTGTATGTGTGTTACGCGTGTATCTTGTGTGTGTTAGTGATGCATGTACAGACAGGAATTTCAGCTACCCTCCCCAAGTAATTACTAAAATAATTATTTTAATTCACTGTGTGAAAACTAATTAGTGAACAAACAAACAAAAGGCACCAAAGTGTGTGTAAATTTTATAGTTATCCACAGTAAGAAAATGACGTTAATAGGACACACTATGCGAAGTCAGTGCGAAATAAATGTGCCAAAAATACGCAAATTACACTCAACGCTCAAATTAATACAGTGAGTGCTTAATCAAATTAGCTATGATTTGTGCTATCTAGATTCTGTACAAAACATTGCCATTTGCAAAAAATTGCAAATATATGAAAAGGTTCGGGAGTGGGGGCTAGCATGTGATCTGCAGGTCTCGACAGGACAATTTCGGAACCAACAGGTGTGGAATCTCGAGAGGGTATAAATTAAGGGTTCGACTGGAAACCCTTCTCTTCTTTTCAAAACACAGTTGCAGTCGGACACGCTGTCCATCGGCAGAACAGTTTATTTTGTTATAAGTCTCATCTATGAACGAATAAAGGCGTTCAGTAATTATGTTTACAATATTATGGGAAACGTAGAGTACCGGGACCGTTTAAGTCAGCAAGAGTATCAACAGAGAAGCTACAAGAGCGACACAAGATGCTAGACGTTAGGAGATGCTTTTGAAACGCCTAACAGCCATACGAGATCCACCTCGCAGCAGATAGTAATTATCTGGGACGGACCACACACTACTGGAGAACGACGCTGGACTCTGGACATATCCAGGACCACGCCAAGCCAGGAGTAACGGAAACCCAACTCTGGACAACGCTGGACCCCGTCAATAAGTCATAAGGTCATCAAAACTCGAGGTGACATGCATAATGCATTTTTAAATGATTCTTTTAAAAAGAACTATAAAGACTATATAAAGAGACAATGAATTAAAACAAAAAAGGTTTATAATTAGAAATAATGTAATAGAGTCTTAGGTAAATGTTTTTGTCGTAAGAATGAGCGATCGCATATAGAGAAATATAGAAAAAAAAGGAGAGTTTAATTTTGAAATAGTATAGTGTTGGTATCAAAGTAAAATAATTGAAATGATTTGATATTTGCATTTTGTAGAAGAGAATAATTTAAAATTTTTAATATGAAACAAATGCCAGTCTAAGAGTAAATAATATAATTTTGAATTTAATTTTTAAAAAACTGGTATAGACTGAGCAAGCTGAGGTCAGATCTGAGTAAATGAATTCAATTAAAATTACATTTAAATTTTATTTTGTTTTAGTAAATCACATTGAATAAATGTCTAGATTAAGATTATTAACATGTCTAGATGTAAGACTTAAGAGATAAACAATTAATAATGAGTGATATCTTGATCGAAGATTATTAACAATGTTTATTCTTTGTAATGCTTGTTAAAACAATAAACATGAAATTTTAACTACTCATAAATCTACTACTCTTATTATAGTTATACCTGGTATCACTATACAACCTGCATACATAAAAGGTATCGTTAAATAACACATAAAGTTATAATTATATAAGTTTAACTTTAATGTAGTATAATTGTTGCACCCCACGAACAAAGGGGCTCCACAAAATAAATTATATATGATTTGTTACGTTGTAATATATATATATATATATATATATATATATATATATATATATATACTTTTATTTGAACAGTGGGAGACATTCAATGGCTTTTAGTACTGTTGGAATCATTCACACCTACCAAATACGTCCATGATATTATATTTAAATTTCATTTTACATTAACAAAGTACGAGGTAAAAAACTGAATCAACTACCACTTATCTCCACTGCATACAAAGAGATAACACATCTCTATCAATAATGTAAACACATTTATCATAATCCAAGTTCCTTTTCTACCTGCTTATCCAACTGCTTGTCGAGTTTGTGTAATGCTCCTTCATAAAACAAAGTCACTGGATATTCAGAAAGGTAACAGCACATATGTTGTCTTTTGAATTGGCAGCAGTTTCCTATGCTACACATGCTCTCTCTCTCTTTTATGAAATAGTAGCATTGTATGAATTGGTTACAAGTTCAATTGAATACTAGTAGAACTGCTGACAATTGTAAACACAATTGCCATGGCAAACTACATGGACCATGAACAATGAAACATTACAAATAAATGTAAAAATGTTTCACACAAAGGATATTTGTGTGGTAAATGTTTTTTATGTTACCTTTGAAAGATATATTTCTTAAATACTGTCCAATCAATTTACTCGAATATTCAGTCTATGGACAAAAGCATCAAGACAAAGTATATTGTAACCAGGAATCACTTTCAGTTTTCACTGATGCTACTATATGCCTTGTGCCCATACACTGTATGCAGCACACAAGCTCAGGGAAGTGTTTCTATACCTAAAATTAACCTGTTTTCAAAACCCGTACATGCTATATAAGATAGTCCAGGTAGGAAGTCGTTTACATTAGTCAATAGTACAAGTGAGTCATATAGTTCCAAAACCGGCCATCTCCATAAATTTTCAAAAAATGATTTGTTATATGTAAAGTTAGTGTTAATATATAACTGGTGTGTGATTGATCTGCACCAAAATCGGCCCATTTCTGTAGAAAAATGACATGCAAAATGTAGCTTCTGTTCCAAAACCGGCCATCTCCAGTATAGTTCATATACTGTGCGGTTAACCACAAGCACCACTCTATATCATAGCAGTGTTCTGTTTAGAGATTTATGATTTACATTTTTTAAATCTTAGGTATAACAAAATACATAGTTCAAGGAGTAATTCAGAGATTCAATGCCTCACGCTGTATGCCAAAAAATCGTGGAGGTGAGACAAGATCTGCACATTACAAACCAAAACTGGATGCAGTTAAAAAATTAATTTGTAGTTTCCCAGCAACTGAAAATCATTCTGCAGAAGTAAAACCTCAGAAAGAGTTTAAGCTCAGAACTTAATATTTTAAAAAGTGGTTACTTTATCAGTCTCAAGTAACTTACTTGTTAAACACTGCTAATTTAGAAATATATTCAATACACACTTCAACATTGGATTTGGAATGCTAAGAACCGATGCATGCTCTATTTATTTCTTTAGATGAAAGAACAAAAACTGAAGCTAATAAAAAAATTAATATCAGTATGGAGAACCATACATGACTTCCATGTTCTAAGATTTATATATTTAAAATCATTTTCTAAATGAAATATTTCCATAGAAATTACTTCTTTCTTCAGCCCTAACCACAGTGCTGTGGTCACTAACGTATACCACCTCACGTTAGCGTACTCAATTTTCACTGATGATGGCAGTCGATGGCACTGCCGTAACGTCTGGTTTTGCAGAAAACATTGGACCACGGCCAAATGCCCTGGAAGGAATTTTAACAACAAACTACTTCTTTGTTACCGATAATGTAGTACACATAAAAAATTGGTATGGAGAACCATACATGACTTCCATGTCCTAAAATTTATATTTAAAATCATTTAAATATTAGTTAAATAAGTGGCTGCTTGAGTTCTGAAGAAATTACGTATCAGCTAAAATGGTACCACCATGTCAGGTGGATTAAGACTATCCTCAACCTTCATGAGGAAGGACTGTACTTTTGGATAAAATGTCTGTAGGTCGAACAAAAAGCTAGCTAAAGGTAGCTGCAATCAGTTCCTGTAATGAAATTGGAATCTCGCTGTGAGGGGCCGAGGGATGTCTATAGTGTTATTAAAGTCTTTCCTGTCAATACTATACTAGTCATTTTTCTTTTTTAAAATCGAGTCTTGATTTCTTTCTTTCCATTTGTCTTCTGATTTCCTGAACGACTATGCTGTTCACTTGTATAATTATACATTTCTCAGCAAAACATTTCTTCCTTAATATGTTTGTGTCTCCTATTTAACACCCACCATTCTGATCCATGTCATAACGCTATATTCCACACAGGCTAGTAAATAACTAGCCATCAAGGAGGTTAAAATATTTTCAAGGAGGGGCAAACAATTTTCCAAAGGAGAAAAATATTTATATATTTTTCATACATAAACATATTATTTTATAATTACATCCTTTAGAAGTAAAGGGGTATAAGTGAATCATGCCTCTGATTTTCTCCTTATAAATTCCAAGTTTTTTGTCAAAATTTGTGAAACTTTGCAAAAAAACACTCAGAGGTCCAATATGTATAAGAATGTGCAAAAAAGTTTCATAAAGCCTTGTTTCTATTTATACCGAAACTGAAACTTTGAGCCTAAATATCTCAAAACCTTAAAAATGTCACTTATACCCCTTGTGTTCTTGACGCCTCAATTCTAATATCATAATAGAAATAAGTACACAGATTGTATTAATTGCTTTAATACAACACTGCCCAGCGATCCACAGGAAGCAAATCGATGTCCATCTTTTCGGCTTGCTTGCGTTGTGTTGGTGTGGGTTTCAGCACTTTCCATTTAAAAAGCGTGCAAACATAAGAAAATAAACATGAGTGAGGCCAGAAATAACGTGAATTTTGTATGTGTGTGTGTCCTGCCAGCCTTTTTATTGCGGTAATCACAATAATAAAACTTTGGAAAAATAAACATTACATAATTGAGATATGCTTGCCTGCCAGGAACGATATATTTTCACTCATACGTGATCTCTAAATATATAAGCGGCTTTGTCCTGACTGACAGAGAATCAACGTAGAGAAAAAACTACTGAAGATAATGATCTCAAAATTTGAAGGTATATTCTTATGGGGTCGTAGATGCTCACTAAGAAACGGTTTTAAAAACTTTCACTCCTAAGGGGCAACCCCCCCCCATTTTATGTATGTTCCACATCTCCTCCTAAACCACTGGACCGATTTCAACCAAACTTGGCACAAATATTTTACGTGACGGGAGAACCAACATAGGATAGGTGTTTTTTCGATGGGGTCCTTTGGGGTCTTCCACATCTCCTCCTAAACCACTGGACCGATTTCAACCAAACTTGGCACAAATATTTTACGCGACGGGAGAACCAACATAGGATAGGTGTTTTTTCAATGGGGTCCTTTGGGGGGGGTTCTTTGGGGTCTTCCACATCTCCTAAACCACTGGACCGATTTCAACCAAACTTGGCACAAATATTTTACGCGACGGGAGAACCAACATAGGATAGGTGTTTTTTCGATGGGGTCCTTTGGGGTCTTTCACATCTCCTCCTAAACCACTGGACCGATTTCAACCAAACTTGCACAAATATTTTATGCAACGGGGGAACCAACATAGGACAGGTGTTTTTTTTCGATACGATCCTTCAGGGGGTCCTTTGGGTCTTAAAAAACTATTAGATCTGGTTACTATGGCAACCCAATAGAATAGATTCTGGTTACCATGGCATCGGTGGAAGTCTCCCGCGTAGGAAATAGCGCGGGAGTCATCCGACGGGTCTTCCCCGGAGTTCATCCACGGAACCCGGGGAGTCTTAGGTCGGATCCCACGAAAGACGGCGGGGCCAGAGTCGACGGTTTTTATAAATAAAGATATAGGTTATGCTGTCAAAGGTGGTGTATTCATCTTAAGAAACTTCTTAATAGTGTGTGAATTCAGAGTTGTTTCAGTTTGAATTTAAAAGTGGATAAGTTAAGATCGAAGTAAGTTATAAGCGAGTATAAAAAACAAAGTTTTGATAGCGAATGTATTCAGATCATAGTGTTCAGACAATATAAATGCACTTGCTTCAGTTTGAATTTAAAAATTGATAAGCTGAAATCTATAGAGGTATTGTATTGTTAGAATAAGTTTAGGAGACACTAATTTAACAAATGCCTTATTTCAACATAACACAATGAATTATAAAACAACAGTTAAATACGCAGCGCGTACAAGTACTGTAGACATTTTATTGAAAACTAATTTAGCTGTTCGCCCTCTCCCAGAGTTAGAAATCGAGCAGGAGCATCACGCGCAACAGAATTCTTCTCCAGATATAAGAATACAGTTTATGACATGGTCTTAAACAGGTGCGCTACAGAGTATTCCTCCAGTGAGAATGCGAACGTAACAATATAAGGGAGAATATACAAGTAGGCCTAATATAACGTTAAAACAAGAATAGGTGCCTATGAGCCTATGAATAAATTATGAACCCGAGGAACGCTGGGTAAATCGGCTAGATATAGATATCTATATAACCCAAATACCACCGACTGACTCACTGATCACGATATCTCTGAAACCACTGAATGGATATCAATGAAACTTTGAACATAGCTTCATCATAGGTCTTAGGTGCTCACTAAGAAACGGTTTTAAAAACTTTCACTCCTAAGGGGCAAAAAACCAAATACTGAAATTTATCGCGGGAATTGCATACTTTGTAAATGAAGTGGTTGACATCTCAGTTTACTGGAAACCCCGAATACATTTAGTCCCGAGTTTTTAATCATTGTTTTAAATTGGAAAAAACTTCGTTGTTTGCAGGTTCTTATAGTCGAGAAAATTTTGAAGTTCAATTAATTAATAAATGTATGTCCTTTTTATCTCGGAAACGGCTCTAACGATTTTCTCGAAATAAATAATAAATAGCTGTTGCTATGAATGTAAATAAACAAACTCAGAGTTGAGAATTTGTACAATCTATCTAATCCTATACTATTAAGCGAGCAATAATTGTACAATTACGTACAAAGTGAAACTCCGTAGCGAAGCACGGGTATTTTGCTAGTTTAAAATAAAATGAAAAATATAGAATTTTGTTAAAGTGAAATGAAATGTTTCCATAGAAACTACTTCTTTGCTGTCATCAACGTATTACACATACAAAACTTATAACATTTACTTCCTCCATCTTCAACTACCATTTTAATTTATTTAAAAAATTACCCCCTCCCCCTTTAACTACCCTTTTCATTTATAGATATTTCATCTACCTTTCTGCAGTGGATTATTATGACCTTTTCAGGATACTTTATTTATCAAAATTAAGCACTTTACTCTTGTTAAAATGTAAAATGTTGCAGGTAAACTACCCCTTTCCCTTAACCGATCTTCACCAAAAACAATAGGCCTTGAGTCCTCTACAATTCAGGACTGTATGTAAAAAATTATTTGATTCCATTTGAATTTGTGGCCGTTATTGTTTGCCACAGAAAAAATTCTACACACAGACACTTTTAGAGAAATGACTTTTTTTCATGTTTTGATGGTAGTACAATCGGAATCTGCCGTTATCTCGAACACAATTTTTTTCGCCATGACCATACTTCCATTTCCTTATGGAACATGGAAGTAAAAATCAATTGTTAGTTGAAAAGAGAGTACATATACTTAAACTGCAAGCCTTTTATAGATTGTTAAGAGAGAAACGAATAGATTTATTTTTTATTTTGACTGTCAAAAAACTCAGGTATTATCAAAGGTACAAAGTCAGTTGTACCAATATAACTTAACAGTTGTTGTAAGGGATTCAAGATATGCACAGACAAAAGAAAATTTATTGGCATTTTCTATTTACTAATGGAAGGAGAGCATTTTATTTTGGTTTTATATTGTTAATATGAGTTGTTCTTCCGATACCAAAGCTTAAAAACATGAGCACACGTGCCTGTATAATAATATTAAGTAAATATAATTTATTTACTTACCTCACGAAGAATGTAAACATTATGTAATGGATTTTTCTTTAGTGATATTACTAGCAGTATGTGACTCCAAAATAAATTCACTTACGGTACGGTATTTTGCAAGATTTATCTACAAGTTTATCCAATGACTTAATTTAGAGTGAAATTCTTAATCAATTTCCATTTTTAGTATGTACAAAATTTAAAATGTAATAAATAGGCTATTTTGAAATCACAGTTGTTAAAAAGAAATTTTAAGACTGAAAAAAATTAAAGGAAACTAAAAATATGAACAGATTTGAGACATGCAATGAACTGTAACTTATATACCAAACACACACAAGGTTTGACAATAAAGTTCGCTAACTTGCCACCATTTACCGCTAAGGGCAGCATTATACAACCAGCTCTGCAAGATGTCATAACCTTGATATTTCAGTGTCTAATGGCAGTGTTTGTGTTGACACGTGGCAGATTTGTGCTGAGTGGCATGCAGCATTGTTGTTTGTGCTTGTGTGCGTGCACTGTTGTGAAAATAAATGTCTGAGCTGGAGTTAGAGCAACAAACAAACATCAAATTTCTGGTGAAACTGGGCAAAAGTGTGAGTGAAATACAGGAAATGTTAGTGGAGGTGTACGGCAAGAATGCCATGATGAAAACAGCGGTATACAAATGTATTAAACGGTTTTCTGAAGAGAGGGAACAAGTGACTGATGAAGAAAGGGTAGGGCGATCAGTAACGAGCCAAACGGATGAAAACATTGCCAAAAAATCATCAAATTGTGATCCATAGCAGACCAAGTAAACACTGATAGGAAACTGTGCAGAAAGTTTTAACTGAAGACCTTTTTGCCATGGCGCAAGGTGTGTGCCAAAGCAGTCCCAAAGGAGCTCACCGATGAACAAAAGCGAATGATTGAACTGTGCACAGACCTAATGGAGGCAAGATGATGTTTGTGGATCCACAGGTGATGAAACATGGATCTGTGTGTATGACCCTGAAACAAAACAACAAAGTGCCCAGTGGAAGTCACCTGTTCTCACGACCGAAAAAGTTCCGTCAATCAAAATGTTGTTAACCTTTTTTTGATATCAGAGGGGCTGTTCACTCTGAATTTGTATCACCAGGCAAACAGTTAATCAAGTGAACTATTTAGGAGTACTGCAAATATTGGGTGAAAAAGTGAGGCACGAAGGACCGGAACTTTTCACCAACAGCTCATGGCTCATGCATCATGACAATGCACGTGTGCACACGGCACTATCTGTACAATTTTTGGCCAGGAAACAAATAACTTTGGTAGACCACTATACTCACCTGACCTAGCCCCCAATGACTTCTTTCTTTACCCGAAAATCAGAGAAGTTTTGAAAGGAAGACATTGATAAAATTAAGGCTAACATGACTCTGAAGGACATTCCAGAAAGAGTTCCAAAATTGCTTTGAAGGGTGAAGTAGGCACTGGCATCGGTGTATAGCTTCCCAAGGGGAGTACTTTGATAGTGACTATAGCGGTATTCAGCTAAAAGGTATTTAGAATATTTTCTAGGATGAATTTGTGAACTTAATTGTCAGACCTCGTACTGTCCCACATTAATTACCCAACATACAGGACAGTTGGTTAATATGTTTATGCATGTTTATAAATAACACGTGCAACAATTCTGAAGAACTGTTGTGTTGACTCAACTGTTGAAGAACTGTTTTTGGTATGACATTCGTATCAGTCTATTTCTTACTCCCTTCCTCATTTTCCTTGTCAACTTTTTCTGCATCATTAAAAAAGTTGTGCTGTAATAAGGTCAACTGTTTTGCTGCCCAGATAGTGTTCACTGTTCAACATTACAATATCAACATTCCCTTAGTGGTTTTCACGTGAAAACCATTAAATCCAAAAAAATATCAAGGCCTTTTTCTTTTTCTAAATCGTATACGACTATAAAATACCTACCTCTCTTTTTATATGCGTACCAATTATTTATAAACACATTTAATAGAAATTGTGTTTTTAACCTTTTCCTCATTTTTTTAACCCTCAAATCAGCAATTGTTGATTCTGAGACGTGGGTATGTTGTTCTCTAACTCTAAAGTGTCAACGTATCAATTCTCTTCCCTTCTTAGTAATTTATTGTTTCCATTTGTTTATATCTGGACTAGATATCACAACGTTCTTATGAGATAGTTGTAGAAGGTTGTACGGAAATTTTGGAACATAAAAACCAATCAAAGGCAGTGCGAATCAAATAATTTTTTGCATACTGCCCTGAATTGTAGAGTACTGTTAGTGGCCTGTTGTTTTTGGTGAAGATCGGTTAAGGTAAAGGGGGTAGTTTACCAGCAACACTTTCCGTTTTAACAACGGTAACTTTTTTTATGATGAATGATAACTGCCGCACATTCAAACAGAATCAAATATTTTTTGTGTACGTTCCTGAAATGTAGAAAACTCAAGGCCTATTGATTTTGGTGAAGATCGGTTACGGGGAAAGGGTAGTTTACCTGCAACATATTATGTTTCAGCAAGAGTAAAGTACTTCATTTTGATAAATAAAGTATCCTGATAAGAAGAGCATAATAATCCACTGTAGAAACGTTGATGGAATCTCTATAAATGAAGAGGCTAGTTGAAGGGGGTGGGGTAATTTTTATTTGTATGTCATGTGTACTACGTTATCCACAACAAAGAAGTAGTTTGTTGTTAAAAAAACATGGAAGTCATGTATGGTTCTCCACACCGATATTTCAAAAAGTGTCTGTGTGTAGAATTTTTTCTATGGCAAACGATAGCAGCCGCAAATTCAAACAGAATCAAATAATTTTTTGCATACAGCCCTGAATTGTAGAGGACTCAAGGCCTATTGTTTTTGGTGAAGATCGGTTAAGGGAAAGGGGTAGTTTACCTGCAACATTTTACGTTTTAACAAGAGTAAAGTGCTTAATTTTGATAAATAAAGTATCCTGAAAAGGTCATAATAATCCATTGTAGAAAGGTAGATGAAATATCTACAAATGAAAAGGGTAGTTGAAGGGGGAGGGGTAATTTTTTTAATAAATTAAAATGGTAGTTGATGATGGAGGAAATAAATTTTTATAAGTTTTATATGTGTAATACGTTAATGACAACAAAGAAGTAGTTTCTATGGAAACATTTCATTTCACTTTAACAAAATTCTATATTTTTCATTTTATTTTAAATCACGTATGAGTGAAAATATATCGTTCCTGGCAGGCAAGCATATCTCAATTATGTAATGTTTACTTCTCCAAAGTTTTATTATTGTGATTACCGCAATAAAAAGGCCGGCAGGATACACACACATACAAAATTCACGTTATTTCTGGCCTCACTCATGTTTATTTTCTTATGTTTGCAGGCTTTTTAAATGGAAAGTGCCGAAAACCACACCAACACAACGCGTGCAAGCCGAAAAGATGGACATCGATTTGCTTCCTGTGGATCGCTGGGCAGTTGTTGTATTAAAGCAATTAATACAATCTGTGTACTTATTTCTATTATTATATGAGAATTATAAACTAATACGTGTATGTATGAAAAATATATAAATATTTTTCTCCTTTGGAAAATTGTTTGCCCCTCCTTGAAAATATTTTGACCTCCCTGATGGGTAGTTATTTACTAGCCTGTGTGGAATATAGCGTTATGACATGGATCAGAATGGTGGGTGTTAAACAGGAGACACAAACGTATTAAGGAAGAAATGTTTTGCTGAGAAATTTATAATTATACAAGTGAACAGCATAGTCGTTCACGAAATCAGAAGACAAATGGAAAGAAAGAAATCAGGACTCGATTTTAAAAAAGAAAAATGACTAGTATAGTATTGACAGGAAAGACTTTGATAACACTATAGACATCCCTCGGCCCCTCGCAGCGTGAGTGTAATTTCATTACAGGAATCAGATCGCAGCTACCTTTAGGTAGCTCTCCGTTCGACCTACAGACATTTTATCCAAAAGTACAGTTCTTCCTCACAAAGGTTGAGGATAGTCTTAATCCACCTGACATGGTGGTACCATTTTAGCTGATACGTAATTTCTTCAGAACTCAAGCATCCACTTATTTAATTAATATTTAAATGATTTTAAATATAAATTTTAGGACATGGAAGTCATGTATGGTTCTCCATACCGATTTTTTGTTTTGTTCTAAAACACAATACTGTGTAATATGTTTTGTATATAATGAAAAGCATTGGCGATGTCACTTTTTTTCTAACGGTTGTGAATTATAATGTTATTTACTTCCAAAAAAAGTTTATTTACAAAGCCATAAAATTTCACAACATTGAGTACATGCAAAAATCACGAAGTTTGTTGTATTTTCCTGAATTTTATCTTTAATTTGATATATAATGTGACATATTCTGACTATAAATATACATTTCAGGACCTTTTTAGTTTAAGCTTGCATAACAGTGAAAAATCCCTTGCCACTATAAAATTATAGTTGCCACTTATAGGGTTAAAACAAAGTGCCCTCTTTATAAATATAAACATTTTAATACTAAAATAGAATATTTTAAAAGTGGTCTAACTTTAGTGCATTTTAGTTTCCCATGTCAAAATCCTTGTTACTGATCTAGATACATAATGTAATAGAAATCATATCACAACAATTCCTAAGATTCTGTCAGAGCGAAACAATTTTGTCAGTTATAAAGTACTTCTTAGAAAGAATTTGTATACAAGTTCTGTTAACCAATTAAGCGCAAAGAACTTACTTTTGTGAACTCTTAAACATACATTCTGTCATTATTATTAATATTATTATTGATGTTGTTATTATTATTATTATTATTATTATTACAACACACACACACACACACACACACACACACACACACACACACACAAATATAACCATACACACATAAAGACAGTGGGAGAGTTAGGGTGGAGAGAGGTAAACACGTAAACATATCACTTACACAGCATTTAACAAAAGAAGAGAAACAAAAATAATGGAACATAAATTCAAATTCTCAAGGAAAAACAACACTTATGAAGTACCACTCAATGTACACATTTATATTTTGTTTTATTTAGTGTTGATGAAGTGAAACATACAGATGTACACAAAAACAAAACATAAATTATAAAAATCACAAAAACCTACCTTACGAAGTACAGTGTTCCATAAAATCACAAAAATTCTCTGTTTATCACAGCTTCTCTACAAACAGTGGCTGTGACTAGGCATACATACGTTGTTAAGTTTTCAACATTTATTCAGTATGTTGTGGTTTAAAGGTACAGCAATGAAATTCATCTATCAGCCCAGTTACAAGCTCTACAATATTTTTAATGACCTCTCACTAGTGTTTGTAATAATATTTATTAGATTTACAATTATGTTATATGAATTTTTGCACTATTCAAAATTGGATTAATACCACTTAGATATGCTTCTGTTGGCTATGCACTTTACTGTATTATATGTTAAATTTAACAAATGTTACTGGTTATATGACACAAAAATACAAATTTCACATATCAGTACCAATTAATCCCTACATTCCACAACTGCATTCAACAAAATTAGTTTCAGCCGGTTCCTTGAGCAAGTATAACAAAAAATAGAAAATGTTTTCTAAATTACAAAAGCCACATAACTAACATTTCTATTCACAATCCTCCCCCAACCACTTAATTATTTTTAATTATTTTAATAAAAGTAAAACACTATATGTCTTTCATATGTTGAACTAGCTATTTACTAACTGGTTGTGAACACAATTTTATTCATGAAACCTTATGCACTTTATGACACGCGCTAGTTGTTGACAGAATGTTTCAAAGCAAAACAAAAAATATTGAACACAACATACTTATTTTAGATTAATTAAACTACAAGGTACAGTGTTATTGGACTAAGTTATTTCATGACTGACAGTGAAATGACACTTTGTGCACAATCTAGTACTGCAAATATTTTCCAATCCATATTTTGTCACAGTGTAGCCTTATTACAAAACTAACAACTAAATGCTGTAAACATTCTTTGATAGCTTTGGAAAATTCTATTTAAACAATTCAAAAGTGTTCTTAAAATTCCATTTATAGCACATACCCCAGACATGATTTAAATGAAAAGATTAATTATTATATTTTGATAAGAATTCTTATGAACTAAATTTCTTACACAAAGTCCTTCAGATCACTGCAATAAGCTTTGGCACTTTCTTACAGATCATCCCTAAATGTGTACTGCGAACCATTGCAATAAACTGTATGTTAATTGATTCAAACATGCTTTGCTATCAGACACCTATTAATGATGTAAACCACGGTGGTACATATAAAGAACATTTTCACATTATTTTTATAATACGTAATAAAAAAAAAACAGCAATCTTAAATTTATTAGGATCCCAGTTTTTGTACTTTCTGAATTATGAAGCTTTCATAATTTCTAACAAGGTAAAAAACAAAGGCAAGTGACAACTGTATTTGTAAATAGATTCTTTAACAATGTACAGTAAAACACAACAGAACACGTATTTTAATAACTTCAACAAAAGACATAATTCATTGCTACATTGTAAATCAAATTATTTGTTTTTTTTTAATATTTATGAAAATCTGAGGGTTAAAGTGAAAACTAATAGTAATTAATTTTTTAAACATATAATATTGGATGTGAATACAAAAGTTACTTTATATATTATTTATCTTCACACTTTATTAAACTGTACACATGAATATTATTATACAAATTGCAAAGGCTTAATATTTGGTTACTTACCTACCTAATACACATTTAATATGTAATGTAAGTTGTTTTGGTAAATTGTCATAATATACACTAACTGTGACTTAATCATTTAAAAGCTTACTTTGTAATTAAGCAAAAACAATTTAACTGTTTACAAATCAACATGTTCTCTTCATTATCTAATTTCTCACAATATGATAATTAATCAGATGCTAATTGTATGTAACTAACTATTACAACAGTTATGGTACAATTAAGATATAATACAAAATAATAAACAAATACCATACATTGGTTTTATGTATAATCAACAAACGACAGAAGTTTGTGTTGTTTTACTATCCTAAAAAATTCAAAGAATGCCTTGAATGTTCCAAAAAATGTTAACTGATCAGGTGGCAACATGAACTTTATGAAATCTCTGCAAATAAATAGAACTATGTCAAATATCACCCAAAAACCATAAAACAAGTATTATAATTTAAAAACAAAACATTACACTTAATTTTTTTTACTACACAACACAATCATAAACATTCATAAATTTATCTACTACACCTACTTTTATGACAGAATGAGGAGAATGTTTTATAGAGTTCACACAAATCATTTCATTGTGAAAACTTCCAACTATACAAAAGAACTACAAAATTTATACAATCATATCAAATATTATATTGTGAAACTTGGCAACGAAAACATAGTACATTCAAGACAAAATTTTATCAAGTATATGGATACTGAAATTTTAATTCCCTTGTTTCATTTGCCTAACATTAATATGAAAATTTTATGGGTTTTAAATTTTCTTAGGAGCTTTGTGAAACATTTAAAATTTGTTATAAACATTATGAACAATTTATTCAGTTTTATATACTCTGAATGCAACATTTAATTTTATACTTTTTATGTATTTATAACAAAAAATTAGCAACTTATTTTTGAAACAATTCCTTATAAGCTCATATTGAATGCATTCTTAATCTAATAGCTATTCTAATAAATAACTTTTCCAAATTTATTTTTTCTCACGCTTAAAACAACTTTTTACTAACAAATTTGTACATCATAACACGTTATGTTTAAATCATCATATATTATTTTTTACATATTCTGATACTGTTAACATTAAATATCATGCCACAGTTTCCTAATAGGTCAATATGTTAAGTATGGATTTAAACGAACATCTCCTATTAAACATTTAAAACATTCTCCTCAACAACTTGTACACACTTTTAAAGTGAACTTAATTAAGCAAAGTAAATTTAGAAAATATACTGTATATGTATATGTATATATACGAATGATTCATATTTATAGTGTTAAGACAATAGCAATAGGACATACATTGCATATTATTATATAAACTGAGATCTAGCAGCAGCCCCCACTACTCATTGGTCCCTGACTGCCTGATGGTAGACTTGGGTTGCTAGGTGAATGCTGTGGCCCAATTTTAATTCCATTAGCCTGCAAACATTTCAGATTCACAGTAGTCTCTTTCTTTAAACTATAACTAACAAATTTCACAGCCTTACTACAATCCTTAGTCCTACGAAACTATGATTCTTAATTTCACACAGGCTTCAAAATATCATAAAGAAATGCTAATAGGTGGATATATAATAACAGAATCAATTTTAAAAAGCAAAAAAATTATGTATATTATAATAATAAACGCGCAATCCGGTGTGTTTAATTATTTTTAAAATAAGGTTTATTCTGTAAATAAATCTACCGAACACGGCGTTTACGTTAACTTGCAATAAAATAAAAGTGTTGTTATTTAAAATTATGTTTGGGTTTAAAATATTAAAGGTCTTGTTTAAACAAAGTTCAATTATGTGTGAAGTATTCTTTTGAGATAAATCAAAGTTTGAAATAGTTGTTTCTAATTGAAGGTTACTAATGTAGTAAAGTAATTTAAAATGTAACATTCAAAGTTACTCACAGTGTGTTTACAATGGTTTAATTATACTTGTTTAAAAAGAATTCCCTTATATTAAATAAATAGAATAGTTAGGTTGATAATAATTAAATGCTAAATTAGCTTAAGTTGAAACGTAGAGTACAGCAGTTGGTTGCTTGATAATGGTTATCGTCTGGCTGAAACTGGCAGTAAAACTTCTTCTCCAGATTACAGGTAGTCTAAGTATGTCACGTCTCGTAATGTCTGGACAATATCATAAACAAAAATATACTTTACGTACCTGGTCGTGTTTACTAGAAGTTCACTAAGCTGTCAACTCAGTTTACAAACACCAGCTCACTTTGGTTGCAAGGTTAGATTACCTTGTTTATTAATTAGTGGGCGCCACACGGATTTATTCAGGGAAAATCCCGTGTAAAACCCACACATAGAATTACTGAATGATTAGAAAATTTAAAATAATTGAGTATCACTTTTTGGCAATGCTATTCCAAAATATTAAACACAACGGAAGGTTGTTTAAGTTTTTTAAATAAAGTATTTAATTATCATATAGAAATAAATCAAATCAAGTGATGCTGTTAATAATGGGTTTTATTTACACCCTTATAGAGAATTCAAAAACAAATATAATGCAAACATACAAAGTTGTACAATTATAAATCAGTTATTATATGCCTTCTACGGCTTGCTCAGAACATGAATTATAAATCTGGCCAAGTCCAGATGTTATTTATTTTTAACATTAAAATTATGAAAATCTCATAAGTGAATTCTTTGAAACACGAAAAAGAAAATTATGCCTACACAATATCCAATAATCTTTTGATATAAAATTGATCAACAACATTTTTTGAGGTTACTTTTATGAAGTAAACAAAGTAAAAATGACCTGTTGCTGGCCGTGCGTTCGTCAACGCTTGCTTTTTGATTTACAAAAATTATCATGTGAGAACACTTACAACTATCATACAGCTTATTTCCTAATAACAAATTCATATAATAAATTGAGACATGGTGTAATCTTGAAATGTTTCTGTGTTTTGCGTCAGTACAGACCAGTGTTGAAAAATGTACAGGTTATGGCGCTCAGATAAAAATTAATAATAATTGCACTGTTACCTTTTGGGTTTTAATTATTTAATTAAAACTTATTAATCACTTCAGTAATCGGATTATAATGATTACTGGGTTTTGTACAACACTCGCACAAGAACAGAATATTGCGATCCTCTTCTGACAAAATGGATCATGAATGATAATAATAAATTATTTTCTGTTCGTTATTCCCGCACAAAATTAAAATGATACTGCACATAATCACTGTTGTTTGTTGTAGATTAACTTGAAGTAGTTGTTTCTTGGTGTTGAACTAGTTGTTTCGATGTATTATGTAGATGACGCTAATAGTTAATAAAAATGCAGAGCTAACAAGCACAGGTCTTGTGCTGTATGAAGTCGGTCGGTGTCTGTCTCAAATTGGCTGCTTCGTTCTTATATACCCCGTTCTTTGATCGGTCTTAGGTAAAAATGTTAATTACTAACTAATTTTCTGATTGGTTCTGGTAGGTGCGACAGGTATGACGTATCATTTTTTGGCAGTTGATAACGGTTTTTTTAACCGTCAAACGCTGAGGTGACAGATAACTTTCATTGTTGTTGTTATTTATTAACAAATTTCTGATGCATATTTTGAAAATGATGCTAACATCTCTCCCGCACTAAATACAGTTGCGATTGGGTTGATATCATTATCAAATTAAAGATCGTTTTTTCTTCTTTAATTTGATATCACTCGGTATCGAATTACTTTCACTTTGACTGACATTGTTATAAAACCAATGTTCGGGTACATCACTTTCACTGTCGTCTGCTTTTTCTGAATCGCCGATTTTACACTTTTGGTTAATATTGTTTGTGTTCACATATCATTTTATTATTCAAACGTTTATGTGGGAACACCATTAACTCTGTACTGACATTTTTACTGAACATTATGTGTACACCTAAACTCTATACATTGTAATGAATGATCCTACTTACTATGACATTTCGTTTTATGCTAACTCGTTCTAATCTACTATTTAACAATTAAAATTATGATTAAACATATTGTTTTAATAATGTTTTTTGTTATGTCAGGGCATAACCATTGTTCGGTGTATTTTAATTTACACTTATGTTAATTCTCAATAGTCAATTTACTGACTAATGCTTGGTCTAGGCGTTGTTAAGACACATCGCTTATATTGGAATTTTGCCTTAATAACACTTATTGGTTCTCAATTCGCCAAGATTCCCTCTTATAATTAGTTTTTCTTTCTCACAAGTATATTTGATATTGAAATACGTCATTGTTCTCACTATGTAGCCATTGTTAATTTTAGTTTTGGCATTCATAATTTACTAGTCATTGTCAAATTTATTATCAGCAAAATGCTAATTCTGATTTCACAGTATTTAAATGCTTATTAATTCATTTTTTATTTACATATAACATTCGGTTTACATCAACTACTGACTTGATTGACAGCTGAATGTAAATTTACTCTGTCCATCAGTTTGTCTTAGTCTTAGTCTAGTTGTAGTGTCAAACAGTCTTTGGGTTACTGTTTCATGTGGCACTTCTACTTCATTCTTCTTTCTTGATTCCTCCTTTCTTGGTTATTTTTACTACTATATTCCTATTTACATTGTTGTTTTGTCCTTATAAAATCTGATAACATACATTTAGGTTAGGTAACATTTTGTTATGTTACATATACACCCTCTTTAAAATTGATCATTTGAGAAAAATTTATTTTTTTGTAAAATTATCAATTCATGTCAGTTTCTTAGTATACTTCTATAGTTTTTTTTTTTTTGTTCTCTTTGATTTTTTAAACATGCTATTGGTGTATTACTCTAGCTTGATTTTTTGTCTAGTGATACAATTCTTAATTTACTAGTATTTTCAAGTTGCTTACTTTCTAAGTCATTTAACTACAATAGATCTCATTCCTTAAGTTAACAATTTCCTGTCTTATTCACATTCTACTTTCTTATCACATATCTTTGCATTCGTGATTATCTTAATGGTTATTATAATTCATACCTCACAGATTCTTTTATAATAGTCCTTGATATATTAATACAATATAATTCCCTAACTGTTGTAGAGGTTTCAGAATCAGGGTGGCTCACTATGGCTAACATCCTCTGCCGTTCCTCACTACACATTCTCAGATTCAGAGGCATTACTCTTCTCTGTCTGAGAAAAAAAATAAACATTGCACCTGGCAATAGTTGCACTATCACAACTCAAAAAAAAATATAACACATATCCTTCATATTCAATAATATAATATATTCACTATAATATTCAAGGTATCAGAGGTTTTCATTTAGATCACATCTCCATCTTTATACTTGCTAACATACTTTCTTTCTTACAGGTAATTATTTCTTTTAGACTTGATATTTTTAGCTATGCTTTTATCAGCTATATAATTACTTTTTGTACTAGTTGACTATTTGCTTTGGTTCGCTTGAATATTCTTAAGACTATACACTTATTTTGATGCTTATAGTACTTATGCATTTGGTTTGTTCTATCTAGAGTCTACAATATTTTTGTTTTCACAATAGTTCATTAAATCTCTCTTAACAAGTTATATTCATCCTGAATTATCAGGGCTTACATTGTTTGTATACTAAATGGTTTTTTGTTTGATGTTCTCTGACATATTCTGGTGATGTACAATATTTAATAATTGACAAACATTTTTCTTTCCTTTCATTCCATTATAACAATAGTTATCTTTACAATTAACACTCTTTGTTATTTTTCTTCTCTACTCCTTCAAGTGATGGTGGTTTTCACTTATTCTGGATGATTTTATATAATATACACTATTCTATAATTACAATTTCATTTGACAATATAATAATATACTAATATCTAATTTTATAGACATTCTTGGGGTTTACATGGTTTGTTTTACAAACATTTTTTTCTTTCCTTACATTCCATAATAATGTCCTTCTTTTATTTTACACACTTTGTTATACTGCCTCTCTACTCCTTCAAAGGTTAGTTGGGTGAACCTTTATTCTGGAAGATTTTATATAATATTTGAGTTTTATGAGAGGTACACAATAATCATTTTATAAAATTTAGTTACATATAATATTCATTTGGATAAACACATTTTTTCTCTAGGTATAGTATAGTAATTGTAGTTATATGCCACTACTGGCTCTTTGTGACATAATAGATGTCCCTTTTCTTATTAAATCATTTAGTTGACATTACCTAATTTTCTATCCCTTGGTGTGATAGATCTGGTTCTTTTTCACCAGTAACAAATAGTTTGGCTTACATTTTAATTCTACACACTTTTGTAACTCGATAGGGCAAATTGATTAGTTATAGCCAATTAGTTACCTTCAACAATTTGTAGCTTAACATGTGATTCTGTTTAACCTTTAATGAGTTTGTTTATAGTGATGGTTTTTAAACATATATATTTTTTCTTTTATACCCTAAACGTTCGGGTGATAAATGTTGCTTACTACTACATATTATCCGTTCTTAATATTAATTATTTTTTAATAGTTGATATTCATGGGGTTATTTGTGCTCTTCCACTCTACGGCTAATATTACATTTTCGGGATACCTTACATATGTTCAGTACTAGTAGTCTTGGAGATACCTTCCTATCAGGCGGTTCTTCCATTTGGCGGCTACCAGATAGTCATTGGCTCCCCGTTTCCTTGCCTTCTTCCTCTCATCATTTTGAGTCTCCAAGTGCCCAGTGTACTCCTGGTCTTGGTTATTATTGACGTCTGGCCCTTTTTCTAATCCGGGTTGACCTTTGTTCATTTCCCGGTTGGATTCTTCCATCGCTTGGTCCCTCTTCTTCCGCATTTCCCTTATCCTTTGGGCGTACCCTTCAATAAGCTGGTCCAGTTGTTCTTGATCATTTTCCTTCTTCCTGTGAAGCTCCTTCCTTTTAGGAGTATTCACTTTAAATACCTCATTGTTTATAACCTTCTCCGTCATAACATAGTCACTGGCATGTAACGTTGTCTTAATCGTTCCGTCATCTGGGTTATTAATTAAATAGTTTAATGGTTGGTTATTCATTAAGGAATCAATTGACCTTGTTTGGTGTATTTCATTTATTGGTATATTTAATTTAATTGGATTCTGATTTAAATTTTTACCCACGATTTTATGGTGATTTACTTTTAATATTTTTATGGAGTCCCGTTTATACTCCTTCCCGTTGATTCTTGCTCTATGACGAATAGTTGGGTTGTCCACGAAGTTAATTAGTCCACTCCTAGTCATTTCTAATATTTCCTTTGTAATCCTTGTCTTCTTAGAGCATATTATTCTTTTTATCTTTGTCTCTTTCTCTCCTGTTTTCTTTATTACCTTGTTCTTTACATTTTTAATGATGGCTTCTTTATGCTGAATATTCTCTTCGTTCCTGTGGTGTGTATCCTCAGGCACCAATGCTTTCGAGTCTTCTTTGTTCTCAGTTTGTTTATCAGTGTCTTCGAATTGTAGACTTAATTCTTCCATGGTTTCATCATTTGGTACTTCTTCTATAGCTGGTTTGTCATCGTCCTTTCTTTCTTCATTATTCTCAAGCTCTGGACTCATTTGTTCCATGTTTTCGTCTTCGGATACCTTCCGTTCTTCTCTCCACTTCCGGTTATTCATTTCATCCATTTTCTGGCTAATTTTCATTAAGGTGGTGTTCAATTCTTCCCTGATGGCTTGACTGTTATCGTCGATTTTACTGTTCAGCGTGTCCATGGACTTATGAGTATTGTCAATCCTTCTATTTAGGTCCTCTTTCAGCGATTCCATATTTTTACTAAGCGATTCCATATTTCTATTCAAGTCACGATGGTCCTCCTTTATTGACTCTATATTTCTATTTAATAACTCAATATTTCTTTGATTCTCTTCCCGGGATTTCCTACCATCTTCTTTTAAAGATCGACTATCTTCCTTAACCTGTCCGAATTGTTCCATCATCATTCTCATCATGTGATCCCATCTTGCCTCTTCGGATGGTCTGTCTGGTCGGTCGCTGACTATTATTTCCATCTCTGGTTCTACATGGGGTATTTCGACGGTATTAGTTTCGATATTATTTATTGTAATAACTTCCGTCTCGTCTGTGGGTTGCGCTTCGTATGTATCTACATCCCGTTGCATTTCTCCTACCCTACTGTCCTTATATCTCGTATCATATTGGTGGGTGTGCGGCATGTTAATTTTTTTGTGTCTACCGGGCTGATATAAAATATAAAAAATATTTTTATTTAATTTTTTTTAAGCCACACTAGTTGGTGCGCCAATTTATAATAATAAACGCGCAATCCGGTGTGTTTAATTATTTTTAAAATAAGGTTTATTCTGTAAATAAATCTACCGAACACGGCGTTTACGTTAACTTGCAATAAAATAAAAGTGTTGTTATTTAAAATTATGTTTGGGTTTAAAATATTAAAGGTCTTGTTTACACAAAGTTCAATTATGTGTGAAGTATTCTTTTGAGATAAATCAAAGTTTGAAATAGTTGTTTCTAATTGAAGGTAACTAATGTAGTAAAGTAATTTAAAATGTAACATTCAAAGTTACTCACAGTGTGTTTACAATGGTTTAATTATACTTGTTTAAAAAGAATTCCCTTATATTAAAATAAATAGAATAGTTAGGTTGATAATAATTAAATGCTAAATTAGCTTAAGTTGAAACGTAGAGTACAGCAGTTGGTTGCTTGATAATGGTTATCGTCTGGCTGAAACTGGCAGTAAAACTTCTTCTCCAGATTACAGGTAGTCTAAGTATGTCACGTCTCGTAATGTCTGGACAATATCATAAACAAAAATATACTTTACGTACCTGGTCGTGTTTACTAGAAGTTCACTAAGCTGTCAACTCAGTTTACAAACACCAGCTCACTTTGGTTGCAAGGTTAGATTACCTTGTTTATTAATTAGTGGGCGCCACACGGATTTATTCAGGGAAAATCCCGTGTAAAACCCACACATAGAATTACTGAATGATTAGAAAATTTAAAATAATTGAGTATCACTTTTTGGCAATGCTATTCCAAAATATTAAACACAACGGAAGGTTGTTTAAGTTTTTTAAATAAAGTATTTAATTATCATATAGAAATAAATCAAATCAAGTGACGCTGTTAATAATGGGTTTTATTTACACCCTTATAGAGAATTCAAAAACAAATATAATGCAAACATACAAAGTTGTACAATTATAAATCAGTTATTATATGCCTTCTACGGCTTGCTCAGAACATGAATTATAAATCTGGCCAAGTCCAGATGTTATTTATTTTTAACATTAAAATTATGAAAATCTCATAAGTGAATTCTTTGAAACACGAAAAAGAAAATTATGCCTACACAATATCCAATAATCTTTTGATATAAAATTGATCAACAACGTTTTTTGAGGTTACTTTCATGAAGTAAACAAAGTAAAAATGACCTGTTGCTGGCCGTGCGTTCGTCCACGCTTGCTTTTTGATTTACAAAAATTATCATGTGAGAACACTTACAACTATCATACAGCTTATTTCCTAATAACAAATTCATATAATAAATTGAGACATGGTGTAATCTTGAAATGTTTCTGTGTTTTGCGTCAGTACAGACCAGTGTTGAAAAATGTACAGGTTATGGCGCTCAGATAAAAATTAATAATAATTGCACTGTTACCTTTTGGGTTTTAATTATTTAATTAAAACTTATTAATCACTTCAGTAATCGGATTATAATGATTACTGGGTTTTGTACAACACTCGCACAAGAACAGAATATTGCGATCCTCTTCTGACAAAATGGATCATGAATGATAATAATAAATTATTTTCTGTTCGTTATTCCCGCACAAAATTAAAATGATACTGCACATAATCACTGTTGTTTGTTGTAGATTAACTTGAAGTAGTTGTTTCTTGGTGTTGAACTAGTTGTTTCGATGTATTATGTAGATGACGCTAATAGTTAATAAAAATGTAGAGCTAACAAGCACAGGTCTTGTGCTGTATGAAGTCGGTCGGTGTCTGTCTCAAATTGGCTGCTTCGTTCTTATATACCCCGTTCTTTGATCGGTCTTAGGTAAAAATGTTAATTACTAACTAATTTTCTGATTGGTTCTGATAGGTGTGACAGGTATGACGTATCATTTTTTGGCAGTTGATAACGGTTTTTTTAACCGTCAAATGCTGAGGTGACAGATAACTTTCATTGTTGTTGTTATTTATTAACAAATTTCTGATGCATATTTTGAAAATGATGCTAACATCTCTCCCGCACTAAATACAGTTGCGATTGGGTTGATATCATTATCAAATTAAAGATCGTTTTTTTCTTATTTAATTTGATATCACTCGGTATCGAATTACTTTCACTTTGACCGACATTGTTATAAAACCAATGTTCGGGTACATACTTTCACTGTCGTCTGCTTTTTCTGAATCGCCGATTTTACACTTTTGGTTAATATTGTTTGTGTTCACATATCATTTTATTATTCAAACGTTTATGTGGGAACACCATTAACTCTGTACTGACATTTTTACTGAACATTATGTGTACACCTAAACTCTATACATTGTAATGAATGATCCTACTTACTATGACATTTCGTTTTATGCTAACTCGTTCTAATCTACTACTTAACAATTAAAATTATCATTAAACATATTGTTTTAATAATGTTTTTTGTTATGTCAGGGCATAACCATTGTTCGGTGTATTTTAATTTACACTTATGTTAATTCTCAATAGTCAATTTACTGACTAATGCTTGGTCTAGGCGTTGTTAAGACACATCGCTTATATTGGAATTTTGCCTTAATAACACTTATTGGTTCTCAATTCGCCAAGATTCCCTCTTATAATTAGTTTTTCTTTCTCACAAGTATATTTGATATTGAAATACGTCATTGTTCTCACTATGTAGCCATTGTTAATTTTAGTTTTGGCATTCATAATTTACTAGTCATTGTCAAATTTATTATCAGCAAAATGCTAATTCTGATTTCACAGTATTTAAATGCTTATTAATTCATTTTTTATTTACATATAACATTCGGTTTACATCAACTACTGACTTGATTGACAGCTGAATGTAAATTTACTCTGTCCATCAGTTTGTCTTAGTCTTAGTCTAGTTGTAGTGTCAAACAGTCTTTGGGTTACTGTTTCATGTGGCACTTCTACTTCATTCTTCTTTCTTGATTCCTCCTTTCTTGGTTATTTTTACTACTATATTCCTATTTACATTGTTGTTTTGTCCTTATAAAATCTGATAACATACATTTAGGTTAGGTAACATTTTGTTATGTTACAATATTATTGGGTATAGCATTTATACACACAAAACATGTCTGCATGCATGCACATATACAAATATGCGTTGTAGTTTTCTAGCATATTAGCTCATGTCTGAGTTGATCGTTGGAGCTACGAAGGATCATTTCTGTAGTAACGTTTTGGTACAATCCCTTGTTCCATCTTTTAGCTGGATGAGTTTTGGGAATCTCTGGCGGTCTGATAGTTTTAGATCATGATTCGTGAATATCAAACAGAAATCAGGCCGTGAGAAGGTAGCGTGCAGAATTGTGGTTGCACGCACGCACGCACGCGCGTGCACACACACACACACACACACACACACAATGTAGAAACTAGAAATTATACTACCACCTTGTAAGTCACCAAAGTAACTAAAAAGTATTAATAGAAAGTTTAGCTCAGTGTTATTTGATGGCATGCAATAGCAGTTCCACGCTGATAGAAAATGAGTCTAACACACATAAATGCACATGTGCTCGCACACACACAGCTTACTAATGTTATGTTAATCAATGACAGCCAAAATACTTGAATCAAAATTTCAGTTCCTTGTTGTATTGGACACTTCTGGTGCGTACATTCGTTTAGAAAAGGAATGTTATATATAAACTTCCATGCACTGTCATATCTTAGCATGAATTTATTTTTTTATAGCCCTCTGTACATATATGCTATTACTATTTTATTTAATATTAATAAATCCTTTACTGAAAACAACAGAAATGTGTTAAAACAACCCTTTCAGTTGTAAAATACTTTCCACAAGATATTTTGCTGACTATGAAGTAGTTAGCCAGTAATAAAAAATATTTGAAATTACCACAAACTATATAACACTCCAATGGTGCAAATCTTCAAATTAAGCTAGTTAAATGTGTTTTACATTAATGAATAGTTTAGTTTTATATTTCCACCGTCACTAAAACCTCCAAATACTATAAAACTCTACACATTACTTCAAAGTTACCCCTTTTTAACTTGTGCCAAGAGTTTTTGGGTCTAATGAAAGTTGAGCAGTATTATTTTAGCTGAACAGAACACAAGCACACCATATGGCTAGCATTCTATAGCACAACTGCCTTTAATATCCCGAGCTGACAATACAAAGCACCCACCAGCCGACAGTCCTGCTGAATGTTATGAAAACAACCTACTATGAGCTGGTTTTGAACCAACAACAACCTACTTTATGAAGGACTGCAGTGGCCAAATATTCATAAAATTCAGTCAATTGCTGATTAAAGCAAGAGTCACTGTGATATACAAGTTTTCATATCACTGCCACCAATCTCTTTCTTGATTAAAACAAAAGTTGTTTTTATATATTGGTATACTGTCTATCACATGGGTCCATGTTGTCCATTAGAATTGGCAACTCAGTTTCAAGCAGGGATCTTGCAATGTTACACGGATCCCACTGCAATTCCTTGTTAGAGGCACAAAACAAGTGCAAATGAGCCATCCATTCATCACAATGTGCATACAGTCTGGTAAACAAGTACTATAAATTACGATTAGTAAGTCATTAGGAATGTACTGATACCCTTTTTATTATTGTGAATTGTATTATAGTTAACTTTATGACATGTTAAAAAGCGTACATGATTTTTTTTTCCGTATCGGCCATCTAGGGACCACATGCCAATTTCAATTCTTTACTCTTTGTTCTTTCCTTTTTTTCCAATACTCTTTCATCCTCTCACTGTGTCTCCTCTTCCTGTCTTCAGTCCACTTTAAACCTGGGTTTTTCACTCTCCTACCCTGGACTCACTCCGTTTTTAACACTTTTGCCTGAAAAACTTCTCCTTCAATTGCTTCTTCTGCGTGTATATTATTTTTTTCTAAATCCTTTTGGACTTTTTTAAACATGATTATATTTTTATTAGTTTTTTTTTTTTATGAAACGCAATAGTGTTAGTGAATCAGTGATAATAACAACCCACTGTAATATGCAACAAAGAAATAATCATTTGTTGTAAAACTCTACACAGTCAAGCTTAGAAATTTAATCAAAATTTAAATCTCTAATGTGCACAACTTATGAAGCTGAAGCTGATGTGTAGAAAAGTTCTTACATGCAAGCCACAATCCACAAGTATTTCAAAACAGTCTGTCAGCAGGAAAATAATGAAATCCAATAAAGTTAGTGACAATTTAATCAATTCTTTCAGTACAACGGGAAGAACACAACATATCAAACTGAATAATGGACATTGAGAACTTTGACACATGTGTAATCATATAAACTGTAGATAATTTTTACCTTCAACAAAAGATAGTACCTACAATAGAAAAATGATTATCAGTTTAAGGAGATTCCATTAATTTTAGGGTGGCAGAAGAGACTGCAGAATTTTAATTGAGAGACACAACATACAATTGAAACAAACTCCGTACTTGACTTAATTACATCAATTCTGACAAGACAATCCACTGCCACTGACAAAACATGCATTCACAATAACCACACTAGAGCAAAAAACTGACAGGACAATATATGAGAAGATTATTTTATTCCTATGTCAAACGGTCAAATACTAATAATAATCCACACAGGTAATGTAAATGGTTTTGTACAAAATGCAGCCTTGGTATTGAAATCAAATCAGTCGACTGTAGATTACCATAGCAACATGAACTTCACAAATTATGTGAGTTACTGCCACAAAGTGTTCTTATGATGATGGACAATGCATCTTCCTACCACAACAAAGAATTTAACAAAGCTTCCAGATCACCTACAAAAAAGTGCAATGCAAGATTGGCTGACAGAAATGAAAATATCATTTTCACACACCTATGTAAAAAAAACTGATTTATACGAATTAATGAATGTTCACAAATCACGACACAGAACGTTTATAACAGACCAGTTGCTATGAGATGCCACATCACCCAGATTTGAATCCAATTTAATTAATTTGGTCAGATTTACAAACTTAGTTATGAAGCAGAAATGTCACTTTTAAAATTGATGATGTGAAATGTATACGTGAAGAAAAATTTAGAATAGATATCTAAAGAAGACTGGTAAGTGACACACAATCATGAAGTACAAACTGAAAATGAATAGATAGAAAAAGAGGGACTTGCGGATACCGCTGATCATGATATTGTTAATTTACATAACAATTATAGTTTTGAATCTGATTTTGAGGATGAATTTGTCAATACTAGAATCCTCCCTGATAGTGATTAATTCATTAATTATTTTAATACAGTTTCTGATATCAGTGTAATGAAAACAGTGAGTTTTGACAGTGTTTGTGTTAAAATTAATATTTTATTTACTGGTAATAAATAGTCTATAAAACATTACATTTTAAGTATGGCAAATTTCAATGGCACTAGTACAATATTATGCATTACTGAAACTTGTTCACAAACTGAACTTTGCATGACTAAAGGACTGTCAATGTGACCAAATAAGGTATGAAATAAGATTTCAAACATTTCTTCACTAACAATAAATTATAGCTATCATCTAAGTAATTGCACTGTTACTATATTACCCATTAATTTGCAACTGTTAATAGTAAAGTGATTACTACAAAATGCATTAATAATGTAAACTTATTCCCATACAAATAAACAAACATGTATTGTCTAATTATTCTTATGATGCATAGTCAACACTACGACACATTACAGTGTACACAGTTTTCTTTAGCTGCCAATAACTAACAGGTTGATAATATGAATTGAATGAGATCTCGCAGGACTCTTGGTGAAATATCTTGAATACAAATTTATAATAAAACCGTTATATTTCTCAAAGCTCATTAAGTTGTGCTTCATAGCCTGTAACAAAATAAAGTGATCCATACCAACAAACAACCTAGTGCTCAATAGTGCCATAAAGATTTTAACCAATAAGGTTTTCTTACTCATCTACTTATTGGTTTAAATAATATTATCAAAATGCTGAATAGGCCACCATAACATATGAAAAATTGAACTACAAATGTACAGGACTCTTCTAATGATTCTAACTTTTAACTCCAATACTGCTACGGTTTATGAATTCGAAAAGGTAAACCGATATACTCCAAGTGAGCGTGCACGTGTGTGCATACACACACATGTACGCGTTACTAAATATGTAACAATGACTACATGCAACATTCTATTTCTGAGACTTACCTCATTATTTATATCAAAAACTCCCTCCTGTATTTTTTCATAAATTTCTTTGGCTGTATTAATAAAGGCTTCCTCAACATTTGCTGCAGTTTTTGCTGATGTCTCCATAAATATCAGACCATGTTCACGAGCAAATCCTTCACCTTCCTCTTTCTTCACTTCCCTTCTTGACTCTAAGTCACTACACACAACACAATATTTTTTTTAATTCTATAATAAGCTGTGTTTTTATTTGTGTATTGTATAATAAGCTGCTAAATACAGTCAATTATCACTAAAGGTCAGTCAATGATTACAAATCTTTACTCACTCCAAAGTGTATCACTTTCACCATTACGATTCCTAGTTGGGTTTCCATATCTTTTTACTGATACACTGCTTTTGGTGTGGTAATGGATGAAAAGTAATTATGCTATGACCTGTCACTGAATATTGTGGTAGTAAAAACAGAAAACAACAAATTCAATCTGTTGAGTATTTTCTAAAGCACAGAACTGGACAAAGTGTTTATAAAACTGGAGACTTTTTTGATGACAAATGGTAGTACTTCTGTAATCATTTATTTAAGTTCAAACTGAAATCAGCGAAAACACTTTTGTAGTAATGGGTGCCATACCATTTTACTTGGGGAACAGCCGACAATTCTGCAACACAATGAGCTGTGGGTAACATCAGTGGAAAAATCACACCTACATTCCAACTACTATAGTAAGTAAAACTACTCCCAAGTATAGACAGAATAACTGACAGTATAGGGAATCACAATCAGACGATTCTACATTGTGTACAATTGAAGCTCTTAATGCCTAATGCCAAAGTCAACATTTATTTCTCTGAATTTCCAATAATATACTGACCTTACTAGCAAGTAAATAGAGTTAAATTAAACAAAAACTAACAGAATTATCACTGTTACACACCACTATACACAAATTATTCCGATTAGTGCTTTCAAGCTTCTCAGCTCATCAGATCGGAAATTTTTGTATATAGTGGTGTGCAACAGTGATAATTCTGTTTGTGATTATAACCACTAATACAACTTTCTTAATTAAACAAAAACTATAACACAGAATAAGTAAAACTATAAATTTTTAAAATGTTCTGTTATCAGCTAATAGTTGACAAAACAAGTACACATTATTCTAAACATAATTGTAAGTGGCAAATCAAGTGTTAAAACACAATTATTCCATCAGTAAAATTTCCAAGTTCAACAACATCTGATGTAATCATGCATTTTTTGCAATATTTCAGGAAGTGCACTGTAAAGATACTACAAATAATATACAACTTTAAAAGTAAATACTAGTGCACCATTATTGAGAAAAAAACAGATAGCTACCCAAAGAATAGATCAGAATTAGAAATTAAACTTTCACATCCAAATGTGGCTGAGATAATGACTTATATATCTGAACCACCACTGCTGTCAATGTCTCCTTATACCTGTAGGGTAACCAACATAAATGGTGTGTGAACACCGGATGTGTACAATGTTGGAAATAAACTTATGAATAGCACGGAATTTTCTAGTGTTTTCTACGCACATTCAAATATACAATTGTTCTCTTCACAGAAGCAGCAGTCAGTTTGAGATTGCAATTCAATGAAAACATGGACAGTGGTTTGGTGTAAAGTGATTATTGTAAATTATTGGGTTGGGACATCTGGTGACTAGTATTATTTATTGCAATACATTCAATTAGGTGATAGTTACTGTTTATTACATAATTCTGTGTTTGGCAAATTATAAACTTGAAGAACTGTTTTATACAAGTGTTTCTTGAGTGGTTTGGTTATTTACATCATTATTAACCTTTCGCTGCGTAATTCGACTGTAGTCGAACTGATTTAAAAACCCTTCGCTGCGTAATTCAACTACAGTCCACATTGCTCAATAATTTTCTCCGTTCGCTGCGGTATTCGACATTAGTCGCACAGTGATATGGCAGTATTAGAATTGCTCTCTGATTAGTGGTGCTTTCTGTGGAAGCTTTGAAAACTACGTATAAACAGCTGATGTTTTGGTCATTGACAGTGTGTCATTGCTCTCAACCCAGTAGCGTGTGTTGTTTTGAACGTAATTTTATCTTTCGTGTTTGTAAACATTTATATTTATAACTTTTAAATGTTCGATTTTCTTGTATTTTCTTAAGTGTAATGTAGTTTTTCAGTTTGTGAGTGTATTAATGTGCGTATTTACATTGTGTTTTTGTAAATAATGAGTGTTGGTGTAACAGTGTTTTCTGAATTTCGCGTATTGTTTGTTAGTTATAGTTTTCAACATTTGGTTATAAAAGCATTTGTTTCCCTTATTTTCTGAAGTTTAATGTTATTTTACAGTTTTTGAGTGTATTTAGTGTGCGCCTTTATGTTTTATGTTCATAAATACCTCATTTTGGTGTCATAGAATTTTCTGATCTTCTCGTATTGGTTATTAGGTTACAGTTTTCAATATTTTACTTTGACTAAAAGAACATTAATTTTCATTTGAATTTAACGTTTTTTATGTGTGACTAATAAGTAAATAATGTCAAAACGACCGAATCTACGGAAAAGACCACTATCCGAGGCAGAAATTGAAGCTATTATTCTAGGTGATACTGACTCGTACGAAGATGATACAGATGAAGATCCAGAGTGTGATGTTGGTGAAGAACGTATTGACAGTGAAGAGGATGAAAGTGAGCCTGATACCATAGATGTAAACCTTTATGAAAACTGTGAAAACAGCGAATGGAGGAAGGTGAAAGATGTTGCATCTGGGACTGTAATAACACTGGACAGTATTCCAGAATATACTGGAAACCGTACGTTTCGTGACATGGAGGGACTTAGCCCTGTCGAGGCATTCTACAAACTTTTCCCCCAATCGGTTTTTGAACTTGTTGTCCGAGAAAAGAATAAATATGCAGAGCAGTGTCTGGATGTCACATATGATTTTCCTATGAGGTCTAGGTTTCATCAGTGGGAGGAGGTGTCTGTTGAAGACATAAAAAAGTTTGTTGCCATAGAAATAGGAATGGGTTTAGTCCATAAACCAGATATTGCCTCTTATTTTCAGGATAGTTTCTGGTTTACAAGAACACCAGGCTCTGGTAAATTGTTTTCTAGGGACCGATATCTATTGATAAGGTCATTTCTACATTTCAATGACAACCGTTTCTCTGTGCCAAAGGGACAAGATGGTTATGACCCATTATATAAAGTGAGACCTATCCTAGACCTCACAAAGGATACTTATATGCAAATATTTGAGCCTGCAAAAGAACTTTCCATTGATGAATCAATGGTGAAGTTTAAAGGGAGGTTGAATTTCAAGCAATATTTGCCAAGCAAACCTTCAACAAAATGGGGAATCAAAATTTGGAGCCTGGCAGAGTCCAATACTGGGCTTTATGTTGCGATTTAACGTATACACTGGTAAGGACAATCCACAACAGGGGCAAGCAACACATGGACTAGCTTCACGCGTTGTACATCAGTTACTAAGAGGATTTGAAAATAAGGGCCATGTTGTGTATACGGATAACTTCTATTCTAGTCCAAATTTATTTACGGATCTCAGGAAACTGAAAATAGGAGCATGTGGAACTGTCAGAGCTAATCGTGTAGGCTTACCACCAGAGATGAAGACACTACAAAAGAAAAAGTGCGAGCTGCCAACTGTTTGGTTCAACAGTAACACGATTATGCTTGCATCCTCTTGGCAAGATACAGGGAAGGTAAACATGATTTCTACAGTTGGTGATTCTGGGATGTCAGAAATTCTAACAAAGGCTAGAAAGAAGGCACAAGGAGTGAAAAAAATTAAACCGAACATTCAAGTTTTGTATAACACATTCATGGGAGGGGTTGACAAATTTAATCAGTTTTGCTCTACATATAATTATAACCGTAAATCACCTAAGTGGTACCAAACACTGTGGCATTTTGTTCTGGAAGTTGCACTGGTCAATGGTTGCATAGCTTTCAACCTTCAAAACCCTGAGGCTAAGCTCTCACATAAGAAGTATAGACAGAAGGTGATAGATGGCCTTACGGAGAACTGCTCTAGAAGATCACTGAGAGGTAAACGCCAAAGCAGATCAGCTGGCTCCACTACAGACTGACTAATTGGCCGTCACTTTCGTGAACAATTTGAAGACAAAAAACATAAACCAAATTGCATTGTGTGTAGTGTTATGCCCTCACAGCGTAAGAAGAAAGGCAAAGGACTGTGTAAGCGAAGACAGACTACTTGGTTCTGCCCCGACTGTCCTCATCACCCACCACTATGTATTAGTGATTGTTTTAAAGTTTACCACACCCAAAAAAACTATAGGAAGATTTGTAAATGTGTGTAATATAGAACTCAAATAAAAACTTAGTGTTTAGTGTTAATGTTAAAACTTTATCAAGTTTCAGTTAGATGACTTTCATTTACATGAACAAATTTATACTGGTAAGTTTGAATTTTTCTTATTATTTTTTCAAATGTTTCAGACCATGGTGTTTCATGGTCAGTATTTTACAAGCATTTTTACCATTATAGAAAATGTAAAACACCATTGCAACTTTAGCTACTCTCTTTTCTGTAACTAAACTACTTTAGGCTAACGGCAGTACAAATCAATAATTTTAGATATATAACTTTTTTTTTCAGGAAAGTGGTATAACAAAATCAAATTCTGAGCCTACAGCATGATTAATCATTACACAAAGTACATAACAAAAAAAAATTTAGTCAATAACAAACAAAAATTTTTTTTCTCCTTTTATGTAAATTATAGGCTAACTGTCTGATTCACTTGACGCAGCGAAAGGGTTACAGTTGTATTTAATGATTTCTCTTGTGTGACCCTCGTAATGATATGATTTTTGCAGTATACATCTCATTTCTTTGAGTTTCAATTGTCAAGAATTTTCAATAATTTCTGAGAGATTATTAAAGCTTGAGAGGTGCTGAAAAGCTTGAAAAGTTGACAGGAAGTAAAAATTTCAATGCATTCTGTTTACACTAAGAAACACAAGAACTCAAGGAATAAATAACTAAAAAAACTGTCCTGAAAAAGTGATCAATGTATTTTCAAAAACTGTCCCCCACAATCATAAAGATGTTGATTAATCAGTGACATTGAAAACTAATTAAAATTCAATCTTAGTTCAGGTACAGTGTTAATATGTAGCTATAAAAGTTAACTAGAAAATATTATAACATGTGTAAAACAATAACACATTCGTGAAAGATTAAATGAAATACATGTGGAATACACTTAAAGCATACATAAGTAGAGCACAGACAATCTAAACTTGAGTTAATAAGGGCCAGGAGAAGTTTAAATTAGTTCATAATATAAAGATCATTATAACTATTATTATATATATAAACTTTCACATATGAACTTACTTTGGTTATCACTTTCCCATATATTTCGAGGTGATGTGCCTCTTCCTCAGTGGGAGTAAATACTGAATGTCATTTTACAGAATAACGGTTATGGACTATAGGTGTGTGTGGTGGGGGTTGATGGTGGGAGGGAATTGGCGCTGAGGTTCAAATTGTGTGTTTGGATCAGTGTATCGAATAGTGTATGTGATCTATAATGTAATTGTTCATTTAATATGTTGTTTGGTTGTAGTGCGTGATATCTGTATATTTCGAATTGTTTAGCTGTGTTTAGTTTTCTACTTTTAGGTAAGTAGTGTAATATTTCCATGTTGTGTTCTATGTTTGTGTAACTGTGGTTTTCGTTTTGTAAATGTGTGGCAAATGTGGAATGTATGTATGTTTTGTGGTGAGGGCTTTTAAATGTTCTGAAAATCTGGAGGAAAAAGATCTTCCCGTCTGGCCGATGTAGAATTGGTGACAATCATTACAATTTAATTTATAAACCCCTGTTTTGCTGTATGTGTCTGTGTCTTTGTTAGTATTATATATGTGTTTCCTCATGGTGTTATTGGTTCTGTAGGCTACTTTATAATTGTGTTTCCTAAATGTGTTAGCAATTTTGTGTGTATTGGAATTGTAGTATCTAAGTGTTATGTATTTACTGGGTTGTGTGCTGTTGGTCTGATGTGTTTTACTTTTTGTGCTTAGGATGCGTTTGTGTATTTTATTTACCAAATCGGGGTTGTATCCATTTTTGACAGCTATATATTTGATTGTGTTTAATTCTTCTTGGTAGTCATGTGTGTTTAGGGGTATTGAAGTGAGCCTATGGAGCATGTAGTTGAATGCTGCATGTTTGTGTTGAGTTGGGTGGTTGGATGAGTTATGTATGACCATGTCTGATGTGGTGGGTTTCCTGTATATTTTGTATGTATGTGTTGTTTGTTTTGGTGATTGTGAGGTCTAAGAAGTTTATGCTATTATTTAGTTCTATTTCAAGTGTGCATTTTAATTTATGGTGTATAGTGTTAATGTATTTGTGGAAATGTTCTATTTGTCTTTTGTTGCCGTTGTAGAGAAGTAAAATGTCATCAACATACCTGTGCCAATATATTATTTTATCGGTGTATTTGTTATTGTGCAGTATGTGTTCCTGTTCTATGGTGTGTACAAATATTTCGGCTAGTATACCTGATATAGGAGAGCCCATGGGGAGTCCATCTGTTTGTGTGTAAAACATGTTATTGTGTGTGAAATAATTTTGATAAGTGATGATTTTAGTTAGATGGATGATCTCTTTTATGTGTGTTTCAGGTGTGTTGTTTAATTTTAGTAATTGTTCTAATGTAGTTATAGTTTCTTTTATGGGAACATTGGGGTATAGGTTTGTTATGTCAAATAAAGCTAGTGTGGAATTGTGTGGAATGTGGACATGTTCGAGTTTTATTCACTAGATCTGAATTGTTTTTGACGGTGGTGTTGTTTGTTAAATTTATGCTATTTCTGATTAATTTATCTAAGTGTCTAGCTATTTTGTGTGCAGGCGCTTGTGTGTTGTTTATAAGTGGCCTGATGGGAATATTTGGTTTGTGTAATTTCGGTAGTGCATTTAGTGTAGGGGCATTTGGTTTAATTTGTTTAAGATATTTGACGTTGTCAGGTGATACTATGTGTTTTGTGTTATTTAAGGTTTTGTTTATTTCTTTGTGATAATTTGGGGTTGGGTCTTTATTTAATTTAGTGATGTTGTTTTCATTAAAAAATGTTGCGATTTTGTTATTTAAAGCCTGTTTTTCTATTATGACATTTATATTTCCTTTGTCTGCTTTGAGTATGGTTAGGTTGTGCTCTAACAAAATCATCACTGATCAAAATTATTTCACACACAATAACAGAACCAATAACACCATTAGGAAACACATAAATAATACTAACAAAGACACAGGCACATACAGCAAAACAGGGGTTTATAAATTAAATTGTAATGATTGTCACCAATTCTACATCGGCCAGACAGGAAGATCTTTTTCCTCCAGATTTTCAGAACATTTAAAAGCCCTCACCACAAATTACATACATTCCACATTTGCCACACATTTACAAAACGAAAACCACAGTTACACAAACATAGAACACAACATGGAAATATTACACTACTTACCTAAAAGTAGAAAACTAAACACAGCTGAACAATTCGAAATATACAGATATCACGCACTACAACCAAACAACATATTAAATGAACAATTACATTATAGATCACATACACTATTCGATACACTGATCCAAACACACAATTTGAACCTCAACGCCAATTCCCTCCCACCATCAACCCCCACCACACACATCTATAGTCCATAACCGTTATTCTGTAAAATGACATTCAGTATTTACTCCCACTGAGGAAGAGGCACATCACCTCAAAACGTATGGGAAAGTGATAACCAAAGTAAGTTCACATGTGAAAGTTTATATATATATATATAATAATATTTAAAAAAGTGAACGAAGAGGATGAATCAATAAGATAATTATAATACCGCCAGCACAGCGTATTACATCCACAAATACAGGAATGTTAGAATACAGATAACAAAAACATCGCGTACAACAAAACATGCCGCAAACACAACATTATACCCACACATGCACAAATCACAATAAAAAATAACACACACACACATACAAACCAAACGTAAAACAGAAATAATACACCTGGACAACATCGTCAATGATTTATACCACAAAAAAGATACACTAAACAAAACAGCATACAACCTAGACGTAAAACTCACACAAATATTACACCACATTGAATTTGAACACATAATACAACATACACGAAATATCATAGAGAAAATCCAATTAAGAATACAGGAAAGACATAACAGAAAAATCAATAACCTATTAACACGCAGAAACGAAACCGTCCCTACACCGACGCATAAGTTTCACACACGTACAGTAAATACAACAAAGACCCATTTCACTAATGCAGAAATAACCCTATTAGATAAAAATCTAAAACACAATTTAGGCATCAATCCAACCAATAACAACAATAATAAAAGACATACACGTGACATAGTCCTAGACGCTGAAACAGCCATACAACACACGCTTAACACAGATCAAGACACCATACGCCATGATATCAAACACAAATTACAACACACACAGCAATATGAACAAAAACAACACAATAATGAATTCCAAACACTAAAAATCATAAAACGTAAATTAATTAATGCTTGATGCCTTTACTTGGTGAAAATCCATTGTAAATTATAGTAAAAAATAAAACCATAGAATAGTTTTAGTGATTTTCACTCGTCAATTTATTAAAATTATAAATCCATGACAGCTGTTTCAGCAGCACAGTGCCTTCATCAGATGGTGTAAGCTGACTAATTTTCGTACAAACAATACAGAATATAAAATATAATACAAGTGCTGTTGTATAGAGAGCGATAGTAATCTCGTGTCAATAAGATTTAATACACATTACACAAACATATAACATAACATAAACCAAATCTATTTATACAAATTAAGCAGAGGCGAGCTATTTAGATCTAACTGATCATTTAATAATACGTTTAAATATTTGTGTTTATTAATTTCAAGGCTTTCTAATAAATCAAGCTTTGGACCCTTATCAGATAAATGTAAAATTTCAAAATTGTCATTATAACTATGGTTTTTTTCTAACAAGTGATTTGCATAATTTGATTTGCCATCATTATATCTAAAACTATAATTGTGACCATACATTCTTTTTTCGAAAGATCTACCTGTCTGTCCGATATAAACTTTATTACAAGACCCACAGGATAATTTGTATACTTTGCAGCTTATCTGTTTTACTCTTATTATTTTTAATATATTTTCCAAAAGACTGCGTCTTAAAAGCTATATTTATATTCCTTTGTGTATTACCAATATTATCAGAAGCAGAACCTATGTAAGTGAGAGTGTGATATCTTTTAATGATGTTCAAAGAATTATTCATAATAAATACTTAAATCAGTTACGTAAGTTAAACAAGTTGAAAATGTTTAAGGTTAGTAATAGCGGTAATTATTATAATACTAGACAATGCAGGCATAATAACAAATTTTCTAACCATATATTTTATCAACGTTTTATGAATTTGACCAATGTAACCTTTAATAGTTTTGAAACTAAACTGATCGAAAAGGGTTTCAAATATAATATACAACCGTCAAATTATAAAAAGGAGTTTGAAATTTTAGGTGTGGATTGTGAGTTAGCTTGTAATAAGTACAATAAATTTCATGAAAATTCCGAATCAATACCATTGAACAAATACATTGTAGCGGATAAATTAACTTCTCTTTATGCTAAACAAATTAAGACTCTACCATTTAACAATAAAAATAGACTAGCTATCAATTCAATTAAGAGAAAATCTGTAGTTAATAATATAATATTTACCCGCGCTGACAAGGGCAATACTGTTATTGCTATCGACAAAGGTGAATATGTAAACAAGACACTTGAATGTTTGAACTCTTTTGAACCCATTGATATTAACCCGACTTTTAAATTTCAAATAGATGTTAAACAGGCTATAAAGAATTGTTCTTTCTTTGATAATCGAGATTTGGTTTTTTATCAGTAATGAATCCTCAGCCACCAAAGCTTTACTCTTTAATTAAATTGCATAAGGATAACCATCCAATTAGACCAGTGGTATCATATGTAACTGCTCCTTCTGTTAAATTATCTAAAAGACTAATTAATATTATACAAACACAATGCAAATTTCAATCAACACATAGTATTAAAAATTCACTAGACTTAATTAACAGAATTAAAGATTCACATATCCCAGACAAAGCTATTTTATTATCATTTGATGTGAAGAATTTGTTTCCGAGTATTCCACCGACTGATGTAATAGATATTGTAGAAAAATTATTAATTGAAAATTGTAATAACCCCTTTATGAGAGAGGATATCTTGAATTTACTGAAGGTTTGCCTTAATCAAAACTACTTTGAATTTAATGGAAAGATCTACATTGGCAAAGAAGGGCTTGCAATGGGAAATCCACTTAGCCCTTTGGCAGCTGAAATCTTTATGGACTACATAGAAACTAAAATTAGAGCACACCCTTATTTCAAATTGTTTATTTTTTTGGTATAGATATGTGGACGATATTTTAGCAATTTTTCTAGGTACACGTAGACAATTACAGATCTTTCTTAATTTTATTAACAATTTACATAAAAATATTAGCTTTACCTTAAAATTAGAAGATAACAATAGTATCAATTTTTTAGACCTTACAATAACAAAATGCAATAATAAATTGGACTTCGGTATTTTTCATAAGCCTACACATTCAGATATGACAATACACATTACTTCCACACATCCATACTCACATAAATTGGCTGCTTTTCACAGTTTTATCCACAGACTAGTTAGTATTCCGTTATCAGACTCAAATTTCCAATCAGAACTTAACATTATTAAACAAATAGCTGTCAACAATGGTTACCAACCTAGCCTCATAGATCACTTGTTAAAAAAAAAATTGTATTCACAAGCTTTAAAACTAGTTTACCCTCCCTCAACACAGATTAAAAGATATCACACTCTCACTTACATAGGTTCTGCTTCTGATAATATTGGTAAATATTTCACACAAAGGAATATAAATATAGCTTTTAAGACGCAGTCTTCTTTGGGAAAATATATTAAAAATAATAAGAGTAAAACAGATAAACTGCAAAGTATACAAATTATCCTGTGGGTCTTGTAATAAAGTTTATATCGGACAGGCAGGTAGATCTTTCGAAAAAAGAATGTATGGTCACAATTATAGTTTTAGATATAATGATGGCAAATCAAATTATGCAAATCACTTGTTAGAAAAAGACCATAGTTATAATGACAATTTTGAAATTTTACATTTATCTGATAAGGGTCCAAAGCTTGATTTATTAGAAAGCCTTGAAATTAATAAACACAAATATTTAAACGTATTATTAAATGATCAGTTAGATCTAAATAGCTCGCCTCTGCTTAATTTGTATAAATAGATTTGGTTTATGTTATGTTATATGTTTGTGTAATGTGTATTAAATCTTATTGACACGAGATTACTATCGCTCTCTATACAACAGCACTTGTATTATATTTTATATTCTGTATTGTTTGTACGAAAATTAGTCAGCTTACACCATCTGATGAAGGCACTGTGCTGCTGAAACAGCTGTCATGGATTTATAATTTTAATAAATTGACAAGTGAAAATCACTAAAACTATTCTATGGTTTTATTTTTTACTATAATTTACAATGGATTTTCACCAAGTAAAGGCATCAAGCATTAATTAATTTACGTTTTATGATTTTTAGTGTTTGGAATTCATTATTGTGTTGTTTTTGTTCATATTGCTGTGTGTGTTGTAATTTGTGTTTGATATCATGGCGTATGGTGTCTTGGTCTGTGTTAAGCGTGTGTTGTATGGCTGTTTCAGCGTCTAGGACTATGTCACGTGTATGTCTTTTATTATTGTTGTTATTGGTTGGATTGATGCCTAAATTGTGTTTTAGATTTTTATCTAATAGGGTTATTTCTGCATTAGTGAAATGGGTCTTTGTTGTATTTACTGTACATGTGTGAAACTTATGTGTCGGTGTAGGGACGGTTTCGTTTCTGCGTGTTAATAGGTTATTGATTTTTCTGTTATGTCTTTCCTGTATTCTTAATTGGATTTTCTCTATGATATTTCGTGTATGTTGTATTATGTGTTCAAATTCAATGTGGTGTAATATTTGTGTGAGTTTTACATCTAGGTTGTATGCTGTTTTGTTTAGTGTATCTTTTTTGTGGTATAAATCATTGACGATGTTGTCCAGGTGTATTATTTCTGTTTTACGTTTGGTTTGTATGTGTGTGTGTGTTATTTTTTATTGTGATTTGTGCATGTGTGGGTATAATGTTGTGTTTGCGGCATGTTTTGTTGTACGCGATGTTTTTGTTATCTGTATTCTGACATTCCTGTATTTGTGGATGTAATACGCTGTGCTGGCGGTATTATAATTATCTTATTGATTCATCCTCTTCGTTCACTTTTTTAAATATTATTATATATATATATATATAAACTTTCACATGTGAACTTACTTTGGTTATCACTTTCCCATACGTTTTGAGGTGATGTGCCTCTTCCTCAGTGGGAGTAAATACTGAATGTCATTTTACAGAATAACGGTTATGGACTATAGATGTGTGTGGTGGGGGTTGATGGTGGGAGGGAATTGGCGTTGAGGTTCAAATTGTGTGTTTGGATCAGTGTATCGAATAGTGTATGTGATCTATAATGTAATTGTTCATTTAATATGTTGTTTGGTTGTAGTGCGTGATATCTGTATATTTCGAATTGTTCAGCTGTGTTTAGTTTTCTACTTTTAGGTAAGTAGTGTAATATTTCCATGTTGTGTTCTATGTTTGTGTAACTGTGGTTTTCGTTTTGTAAATGTGTGGCAAATGTGGAATGTATGTAATTTGTGGTGAGGGCTTTTAAATGTTCTGAAAATCTGGAGGAAAAAGATCTTCCTGTCTGGCCGATGTAGAATTGGTGACAATCATTACAATTTAATTTATAAACCCCTGTTTTGCTGTATGTGCCTGTGTCTTTGTTAGTATTATTTATGTGTTTCCTAATGGTGTTATTGGTTCTGTTATTGTGTGTGAAATAATTCTGATCAGTGATGATTTTGTTAGAGCACAACCTAACCATACTCAAAGCAGACAAAGGTAATATAAATGTCATAATAGAAAAACAGGCTTTAAATAACAAAATCGCAACATTTGTTAATGAAAACAACATCACTAAATTAAATAAAGACCCCACCCTAATTATCACAAAGAAATAAACAAAACCTTAAATAACACAAAACACATAGTATCACCTGACAACATTAAATATCTTAAACAAATTAAACCAAATGCCCCTACACTAAATGCACTACCGAAATTACACAAACCAAATATTCCCATCAGGCCACTTATAAACAACACACAAGCGCCTGCACACAAAATAGCTAGACACTTAGATAAATTAATCAGAAATAGCATAAATTTAACAAACAACACCACCGTCAAAAACAATTCAGATCTAGTGAATAAAACACAACATGTCCATATTCCACACAATTCCACACTAGCTTCATTTGACATAACAAACCTATACACCAATGTTCCCATAAAAGAAACTATAACTACATTAGAACAATTACTAAAATTAAACAACACACCTGAAACACACATAAAAGAGATCATCCATCTAACTAAAATCATCACTTATCAAAATTATTTCACACACAATAACATGTTTTACACACAAACAGATGGACTCCCCATGGGCTCTCCTATATCAGGTATACTAGCCGAAATATGTGTACACACCATAGAACAGGAACACATACTGCACAATAACAAATACACTGATAAAATAATATATTGGCACAGGTATGTTGATGACATTTTACTTCTCTACAACGGCAACAAAAGACAAATAGAACATTTCCACAAATACATTAACACTATACACCATAAATTAAAATTCACACTTGAAATAGAACTAAATAATAGCATAAACTTCTTAGACCTCACAATCACCAAAACAAACAACACACACACATACAAAATATACAGGAAACCCACCACATCAGACATGGTCATACATAACTCATCCAACCACCCAACTCAACACAAACATGCAGCATTCAACTACATGCTCCATAGGCTCACTTCAATACCCCTAAACACACATGACTACCAAGAAGAATTAAACACAATCAAATATATAGCTGTCAAAAATGGATACAACCCCGATTTGGTAAATAAAATACACAAACGCATCCTAAGCACAAAAAGTAAAACACATCAGACCAACAGCACACAACCCAGTAAATACATAACACTTAGATACTACAATTCCAATACACACAAAATTGCTAACACATTTAGGAAACACAATTATAAAGTAGCCTACAGAACCAATAACACCATTAGGAAACACATAAATAATACTAACAAAGACACAGACACATACAGCAAAACAGGGGTTTATAAATTAAATTGTAATGATTGTCACCAATTCTACATCGGCCAGACGGGAAGATCTTTTTCCTCCAGATTTTCAGAACATTTAAAAGCCCTCACCACAAATTACATACATTCCACATTTGCCACACATTTACAAAACGAAAACCACAGTTACACAAACATAGAACACAACATGGAAATATTACACTACTTACCTAAAAGTAGAAAACTAAACACAGCTAAACAATTCGAAATATACAGATATCACGCACTACAACCAAACAACATATTAAATGAACAATTATATTATAGATCACATACACTATTCGATACACTGATCCAAACACACAATTTGAACCTCAGCGCCAATTCCCTCCCACCATCAACCCCCACCACACACACCTATAGTCCATAACCGTTATTCTGTAAAATGACATTCAGTATTTACTCCCACTGAGGAAGAGGCACATCACCTCGAAACGTATGGGAAAGTGATAACCAAAGTAAGTTCATATATGAAAGTTTATATATATAATAATATTTAAAAAAGTGAACGAAGAGGATGAATGAACAAGATAATTATCATTATAACGTACATTACTACTGCAAAAGAATTTTATAGACATCAAGAGCAAATAGTATAATACCCTTTGTAAGTTACAGAATAGTTTCTAATCTTTTAACTCATTGACTGAATTTTAAACCAGGCAGTTTGGAAAGTCTATTAGGCAACTAGAGTTTTAAAGACAGTACAACACGTCATATATGATTCAGTAATGTCTGCAGACACAACTAAATTGCAACATGTACTCCATCTATTTATTTTTATAAATTAAAACCAATCCGTAATTTTTCATGTAGATTCGTGTCCTTAAAAAAAATCTATTAATTGATGTTCAGATTACTAACAATTTGGATTTTTGACATTCTGATTACAGGCACTCTACTGTATTAATATTACTAAAATAAATAAAATATAACAAAACTAAATTTCTTAAAGTATGCAAAGGTCAATAACTAATTTAATATGCCTACTGAATGTAGGACATATTCATCCAACACTCAAGACATATCCTGATGTACAGTTTCACCAACAAAAACAATGAAAAACTAAAAGTGATTTATTACTATATCTTATAACTTCCTTAATGTTATTTGATGATGTTTATACAGATATACAAAAGCACAGACCTTAAAGTGGTTTGGACACATGTAGATAAGAGCTCTTAAAATGACAATTACACAAGGTATAGCAAAATTGAAAGTTAAGGGCATGGAAATGCGTGAAATGCTCATCTTCAGAGGGGAACGGTGATGCGGTGGGAGTCGCTTTGAGATGTGAGAAGAGAACTGTTGTTATGAGCGTCAGTGAAACCAACGTATGAATATTATTTCAAATAGTAACACAGCTCTTATCGGAATGGAATGGAATGTCCAAACTATGCACTTGTGTACTTCCACTCCTTAATTACACTCGACAATGTCTACAGTTTATCATAAAGGGACGACTTCTTCATACCGGTATTAGCTGTGACGGTACATAAGTCCGTGTAAGGATTTATCGGTACATGAAAATAATTTTATTGTGATGTAATGTTTTAAAAGTGGTGAGGTTAAAATTTCCCAATATATTTCATACCATGCAGTTTACCAGCGCAACTTGCCGCCAAGGTCATGGGCGTACGTGACAGACGACACATATTCAGCCAAAGCACTGATCGAACTATGCTAAAACGTCATAATAAATACGACGGACGTAAACAGCTGAGACGTAAGACAATGGGGTCATCTGCTTATAACAAAAGAATGATGACGGAATAATCCCTTCCACTTGGGTAAATTGCACTAAGATGTCTGTCCCAGTCTTCAACCTACAATTCAGTGCAGTAGCACGATACAAAATTCGCTGGCAAAGTATTTTAAACAATACAAAAATGTAATTAAAAGGTCAGCAAGTACCATTAGCTAACAAACAAAGTAAAATGTAAAGTAAATTCAGTGCAGTGAAGGAACAGACCTCAAACATTAAAGTTCGGCGAAACACCTGCTGGCAATGGAGAATGTCTGAGGAGGAACTGCGACATCATAAGTTCAGGAAAGTCAAAATTTATAACCACATCAATTTTATTATCTGAGCTCAAATAATTTCTAAGAGCTCAAATAATTTCTAAATCACAATGTACAAATAAATTAATGTATGGGGAGAGAGAATGTGTGCATGCGAATGAGTGCGGCCTCTCAAAGCAAAACCACGAGGCATTGGTTTATGTGTAATATGATCTGAATGTAATACGTATATTCAAAGATAACTGCAGTTTAATAAAAAATGCTCTTGTTGCAAATTAAATACAAGAAATGAATAGTTAAAATTAATGTGTAGCTAGTTGAGCGGAAGTACATAGCCGCCATTTTCTTTTTGTGTGTATACGACTCCATTTTGGGTTTTGTAAATGATAATAATGGCAATTCAGAAATATTAAACCAAAAGTTTTATTTCACCATACATGTTGTTAGACTTATTATTTCGAACTCCCAAACTGTTTCTGTGCTCGCTTAACAACGAACCTTGGAACCGAGTAAGCAAAGTAATAGTGGTTATAGCGCCACGTGTACAGATCGGATATTTGCATTGAATTACACGGTAAGTACAAGTAAAAAAATTATTATTAATAAAATAAAAGTAAATAGAGAGTTACAAATGCTGCCCAGAACAGGGACTTTATATAAAGTTCTACTTATATAAATAAGCCAGAAAACAGAAGCAGATTGGGTATCAAATTAATACATAACATAACACGTGAGTAAGAGGTTATATTGTGATTATTAGGTTATGTTGTTGGTAGGTTAGAGATAGATAAAGCAACAATTTGAAACAAAAGATATTTCAACAAAATTTTTTCCTTAAAATGGCAGACAATAATGAAAGTGTCAGTTTGAATGACACAGAAACAGAATCTATGATAATGAGTGGAGTTAATGCAAAATCGACACCGACAATTAGTAAGGTGTCATTAGACGATTTATTCCAATTGATGAAAGTTCAAAGTAACGAGTTAAATGCCAAATATGATGCACAGAACGTAAAGTTCGATAATTTTGATGAGAAATTTAATAAACATGATGAGAAATTTAATACACAGAGTGCAAAATTTGATGAAGTAAAAAACGTAATCAAGAAACAAAATGTTAACTTTGATAAACAAATTGATGAAATGAATACACGTTTTGATAAAACGAAAGAGAAAATAGTAGCATTAGTTAACGAGAAGTTTGATAGACAAAAGAAGAAAGTAGACGAAAATTACGAGAGTAAAATGGGAGTAGAGAATAGTGGAGAATCAAATAAATTAAATGAAAATAAAGACGACAAGGTAAGTAGTGGTGAGAATTATGATAATAGAAGTAAAAATATGGTGTTAGAAAATAATTGTGTGAATATTGAGAGTGGTGATAAAATTATAATGGGAGTAGAATTTGAGAATGAAGTGATAAAAAGTGTTGATGAATTGGAGAGAAAGTATAGAAAGAACATACAGGTAGAGGGGTTGCAGGGGGTAAATTTTTCCTGTGATGCTGTAGTCGGGGGTGACGAAAAGGCTTCACGCGCGTATTTGGAAGACACAAGGTCTACAAACAGCCGTCCCTGGACTTTCTGTGCACCTGATAGGTGGTGCAGTAATTATGAGTTAGTGTCCCCTTTCGGGTTTCATGAGTTCATTGGAAAAGCCCAGATGGATCATGATAACGTTGTGTTACCCTTTGCGTGGTATGAAATAGGTCAGTGGGGGGGGGGGGAGAGAGAGAGAGAGAGAGAGAGAGAGAGAGAGAGAGAGAGAGAGAGAGAGAGAGAGAGAGAGAGAGAGAGAGAGAGAGAGAGATTTTTAAAGTCAATAGAAATTATGAAGAATTTGTACAGAGGTTAGGTGGAGAGAGAAGTGATAATAATAGCAAGTACTTACTTTGTAGTGAAACTGAGGTAGTAGGAGATGATGTTGATAACAATGTATTATTAATTTACCTGATTATGACAAATTATACTAAGGGCGACAGGACCATACCCTATGATGCCTATGATGACATGTTACATGACGAATTAATATGGGATAAGCCTATTAATTCAAACGATATTGTGGAAAGACATAAAAAATTAAATAAGTATTATATTGAGTGTACTAATATAATATATTCAATAATAAATAATGTATGTAGACCTAAGATTCAACTGTTGTTTGATGATGGTGGACAAGTGTTTTATTGTGTTATGAACATTTAATTATGTGAACAGTGTGGTCTTGAAGTGGATTGTTTTGGGAACTGATTAATGGTCAATGATAACGAATAATAAGCTGAATTGTATATTTTTGTGTGTCAATGTTAAATGTATTTGTGTACTACATTATGTTGTGTATTATGTGTATTTTTATGTAAACCATGTATGTAATAGGAAGTTATAGTGGAATTGATGTAATAATAATTACAACATTTTTTAGACTAAATAAGTAATGAAAGTAATGGTGAAATTTTACATAATTGAATTAAATGATTGAAGATTAATTAATTAATTAATGTTGTGCAAAATAAAGTTGATAATGAAGTTAAATAATTTTATGAGATTTAGATTATCTAAGGAATAGTAAATGTTGAAACATAAATATGGTCATAAAGTGTGTGGCTAGGAGGTTGCTACAGGGGTAGTAACGGTAACCCATATTAAGTATTAAGTATATGATATTGATAATGGTGTTGAATAAAAATATAATTATGATTCTGGTTTAAAGAAGTATTAAAATCAGGAAAACTGACCAATGAAGTTTAAATAGTTAGATTGTTTGCCATAATAAAGTTGTGCTTTGAATTCTATATGATAGAGATATAGATAAGTTGTTGTTGCTTTTTGAAAACGGAAGGAGTTATTTTACGTGTTATTATCTTAGTATAAGCGTATATTTTTCTTGTGGTGAAAAAAATAAAGTAGTATTGACTGGAGTCAGAAAGTTGGTAAATGTAGGAATGCAAAAAAGAGAGAGAGACATTCTGTCATAAATCTTGTTTGTTACTTTTGAAAACTTAGGAATTAAGAAAACCAATGCCTCTTAACATAAACCAATGCAGCTAAGGGGAGACATATCAGTTGTGGATATGGGATTATACAAGGACACCATTTAAATTTTTGTATTCAATGTTTCAGAGTTTAGTGATGCTGTGACGGCGGTCCTGAGCTGGCCAGCGCGTCAGAGCAGGAGCGTCAAGTGCCTGGATGGCCTTGCAGTGTTGGGATCTCGCAAGAGAAGTCCAGTAAGGTCAGGCAGGTGCTGTCATCATCATTAGACCAAGGGTGAGTTATTGATATTCTTTTTTATATAAACACTACAGGGGGTTGTGGCGACATATCTGGGCTGATCCCTTTAGAAAGTGTGAATGAGTCAATGAGAGTTTCTATGTTTCGACACAAAACCTCTCATTGAGGGGGTTTTGTGACGGTACATAAGTCCGTGTAAGGATTTATCGGTACATGAAAATAATTTTATTGTGATGTAATGTTTTAAAAGTGGTGAGGTTAAAATTTCCCAATATATTTCATACCACGCAGTTTACAAGCGCAACTTGCCGCCAAGGTCATGGGCGTACGTGACAGACGACACATATTCAGCCAAAGCACTGATCGAACTAAAACTAAGCTAAACTTACGTTAAAACTAAGCTAAACGAACTGATCAAAGCTAAAACGTCACAATAAATACGTCGGACGTAACAGCTGAGACGTAAGACAATGCTGTCATCTGCTTATAACAAAAGAATGATGACGGAATAATCCCTTCCACTTGGGTAAATTGCACTAAGATGTCTGTCCCAGTCTTCAACCTACATTCAGTGCAGTAGCAAGATACAAAATTCGCTGGCAAAGTATTGCCGGCCAAAGTGTTTTAAACAATACAAAAATGTAATTAAAAGGTAGCAAGTACCATTAGCTAACAAACAAAGTAAAAATGTAAAGTAAATTCAGTGCAGTGAAGGAACAGACTCAAACATTAAAGTTCGGCAAAACACCTGCTGGCAATGGAGAATGTCTGAGGAGGAACTGCGACATCATAAGTTCAGGAAAGTCAAAATTTATAACCACATCAATTTTATTATCTGAGCTCAAATAATTTCTAAATCACAATGTACAAATAAATTAATGTATGGGGAGAGAGAATGTGTGCGTGCGAATGAGTGCCAGCCTCTCAAAGCAACACCACGAGGCATTGGTTTATGTGTAATATGATCTGAACGTAATACGTATATTCAAAGATAACTGCAGTTTAATAAAAAATGCTCTTGTTGCAAATTAAATACAAGAAATTAATAGTTAAAATTAATGTGTAGCTAGTTGAGCGGAAGTACATAGCCGCCATTTTGTTTTTTGTGTATATACGACTCCATTTTGGGTTTTGTAAATGATAATAATGGCAATTCAGAAATATTAAACCAAAAGTTTTATTTCACCATACATGTTGTTAGACTTATTATTTCGAACTCCCAAACTGTTTCTGTGCTCGCTTAACAACGAACCTTGGAACCGAGTAAGCAAAGTAATAGTGGTTATAGCGCCACGTGTACAGATCGGATGTTTGCATTGAATTATACGGTAAGTACAAGTAAAAAAATTATTATTAATAAAATAAAAGTAAATAGAGTTACAAATGCCGCCCAGAACAGGGACTTTATATAAAGTTCTACTTATATAAATAAGCCAGAAAACAGAAGCAGATTGGGGTATCGAATTAATACATAACATAACACATGAGTAAGAGGTTATATTGTGATTATTAGGTTATGTTGTTGGTAGGTTAGAGATAGATTTAGCAACAATTTGAAACAAAAGATATTTCAACAAAATTTTTTCCTTAAAATGGCAGACAATAATGAAAGTGTCAGTTTGAATGACACAGAAACAGAATCTACGATAATGAGTGGAGTTAATGCAAAATCGACACCGACAATTAGTAAGGTGTCATTAGATGATTTATTCCAATTGATGAAAGTTCAAAGTAACGAGTTAAATGCCAAATTTGATGCACAGAACGTAAATTTCGATAATTTTGATGAGAAATTTAATAAACATGATGAGAAATTTAATACACAGAGTGCAAAATTTGATGAAGTAAAAAATGAAATCAAGAAACGAAATGTTAACTTTGATAAACAAATTGATGAAATGAATACACGTTTCGATAAAACGAAAGAGAAAATAGTAGCATTAGTTAACGAGAAGTTTGATAGACAAAAGAAGAAAGTAGACGAAAATTACGAGAGTAAAATGGGAGTAGAGAATAGTGGAGAATCAAATAAATTAAATGAAAATAAAGACGACAAGGTAAGTAGTGGTGAGAATTATGATAATAGAAGTAAAAATATGGTGTAAGAAAATAATTGTGTGAATATTGTAAAAAAACCCTTTTCGTGTGTATTTAAATATTAGAATATTTAATGTTTGTGTAATTGGAATTTTTATCGAACGTAAATTGTGTCGTTCGGAAGTGTCTGGTAGCCTGCATGCCTTACCTGTCCTTCTCGCACTTTTGTAACTCCCGATAGGCGCCAAATTGTTTTACGAGAAAACAATTAAAAGTTTTTACCTGTATGGTTTGACAGTACACTAGTGTAAATTTGAATCATTCGCCGACTGCATGAAACCGATTCTCGTTTGAGTGGGGGAAAACGTGTTGCCAACTTGAATAATGTTGGTTATGTTGACTCACTGCTATTAACAAAACATACATAATATTCTCTATAAATAAATACTGGACAGTTATTCTCGGTACGCACTTTTTTTATTTAGGCTCTGAATTATTAGTTCTTGTTAACGCTTTATACAAAATAATAATTGATATAATAATTTTAGCCTCGGCAAAATATAGTCGCTCAGTCAGCGGATTGCTGGGTTGGCAGTACAATGTTTCTATTAGATGCAAAACAGCGTTGGTTATTATTTACAAAATTAAATCTGCCTATAGAGTCCTTTTAAGTACGATACAGAAGTTTTTACAACAAGATAACAAATTAGAACGTATCATTTAAAGTTTGTGATCATTAAAATTACACAAGGTTTGCTATAAATTAAATATTGTGGTGTTGAAGTGTGACAGTGTCCTGTAACATAGGTTATCATGTGTTCATTCAATGTTTACAAAGTTATTTCTTTATTTTATCAATCCTTGAAAATATATTCAGTGATAGTGAGAGTTTTATTATATAGTTAGAATTTTTGAAAGAGAATTTGTTTTATAATAATCAAATAAATTCAGCAATACTCAACGTTAGTAGATATGATGGGTATTGTCAGTCGTCCATGTAAAGTAATGGGTCGATGTTGATTCTTCCTACTTCAGTCTTGGGCTCAAAAATTGGTTGTCATCTTCTTCAAGTCGAATTACAGGTATTTTCCGGTCATCTGGATTAATTCCGAGCTGGTCCTTGGTGTAGATTAGTTGTAATGGCCTCTCATCTGTTGTCCTGGTACTCCTTCTCAAAATTGTGGGCACTTACTGTTTTTCTGTTGAAAATTTGGGCCCTTCACGGCGTGGCGTCTCTCCAATTTAGTGTCACTACATAAAGTATTGTTCCTAACTGAAATTAGTAAAAATTCGGTTGTTGTCATGGTTACTCAAAGTTTTTGATTGGCTGAAATTGGCTAATGAGTATTGTTAGGGTATTTGAATTTTTATTTAAACTGGTTACAGATCTTCTAAATGTAATTAATCTTCAGTACTCCCTTTTTAGTAGTAAATATTATCACCACTGTTCATATTTTGGCTCAAGGATTAATTTGACATCCAATATTATAGTGTTCACTTACTGTAGGTATCAACATTTTGACAGTTTTGTGAATTTTATTTAATTATACTGTTTTCTTAATTTACATTATTATCATAATATTTCTGCCTTAACATGATTGTCTATTTGTATTTCATAGTTTATGTGGCTTAGTCTTCCTAATGTCAGTGTTTAATTCCATAAATTGAAGTTTTTTTGTAGTTGACAGTTGGGAATTTGCTTAGGCTTAAACAGCAATTGACTATTTTTCTTTAATTACTGATATTACATTTTATTCTCCTTGTAATGGGTCCTGATTGTTTTAATACAAGATTCTGTTCATTTGTTCAATGTTTAAGTCGGTTCTTGTAATTGTGTGTAATTTTATTGTTTCCCTATATTAATTTGTCTACTGTCATAACTCATTTTAGTGTCATCGTATCTGAATGTATTGTTTGTTTCTTGTTTACTGGTTTCTGTTGGTTTTAAAATCTTATTTCTTACAACATATAACATAACATCTAATGGTTTTAACAATTCCCATAGCTATAATTCTTATCATTTAAACATAATTATTTGGAACATAAACCTTATTCATTAAAACATAATTCTTATTCATTTAACACATACTTATTTGAAATATATTATCCACTCATACTCTTCAGTGAGTAATAATTATTTTATAGTGTCATCAAAGGAAAACAAACATATAAACATTGATTAATCTTTTAGATTGTAATAGAAAATCCTTACCACTAAATTTATTTGACCTTGTGTCATTAATTATGTAACCTTATCCTATTTCACTATCTCTTACTAAATCATATAATGATTATTAATTGTCTTTTTATAATTTAATCTTATAGAAACTCTCTATATGGTGATTTAACACACTAATAGTCTATGTTTCTTAACTTTCCTAAAACTATGAATAGTTTAGGCCTACAATATTAATTAACACACATTTAAAAACCATAGTAATTAGTGATTACTAATACTAACTTAAGTTTAATAATATTAGTTTGTGTAGTTACATTTTGGGTGTCCACTCATATTGGCATTTCCACTATCACAGTCCTTCCTGTGTTTGTCCAATATTAGATCTCACTCACACATAACTTATCACTTATAATTTAGTTTATTCACTTATAAACTTTGGACACTGCTTTATCAGTGTTTTTATCACTTTTTAATGGTTTTATTCTCACTTTGGGGTATTAACACTAACACCTTACACTCAATCTTCTTTTAGTGTTACTGGTGGGTTAATATTATTGTATTGCTTACTAAAAAATTCTCTTTCTTACATCTATTTAGAAAATGTTCACCATAATTACAATTTACTACTCTCATTCTATTGTGTTTTATTGTACCACTGATATGTTAGTATCGTGCTACTGTGATTTGTCCTAGTTTACTCTATCTGTTTGGGTTATTGTGCCCTTTTATATCTTGAGTACTTAATAATTATTATTTCTAACTTGTCTGTCCTTACAATTATTAATATTATATACAATTTTCATTAGTGAGTATTTCTTTGGTTTAACACAAGTTTTGTATTCCTTCTTGGTTCACTTTATTTTGTCATACTTTATACGTCATTTCCTTAGTGTTGTGGCTGATTGTATCATTACACTTCCATGTTAATTGTTTGTTAGTCACTATTCTTCTTATTTACACACTTATGTTGGTGCGGTGGCTAGTTCTAGTCCATTTGCAGTTTTCATTATTTATGTTATTCTTGGTCCTTTGGGGCTAGTTCTACTCTCTCACTTACCATCTATTGGGCTATTCAGGTTAAATCACCTTATTTCTGTATTTACCATTTTGGTTTGTTTGTTTGTTACTACTTTATTAATATAAGTTACTGTTCTGACTACCTTGATATGTCTGATCGTTTTATTATTCTGATTCACCCATTCTTCAATTCTAATTCATCCCTTTTTATTCTAGTGTTAATGATTAAATAATTTATCTTGTCATGTTTTCTTCATTATGGTTAGGTGAAGATATGTACCATTACAATATTTAGAGTGGTGATAAAATTATAATGGGAGTAGAATTTGAGAATTAAGTGATAAAAAGTGTTGATGAACTGGAGAGAAAGTATAGAAAGAATATACAGGTAGAGGGGTTGCAGGGGGTAAATTTTTCCCGTGATGCTGTAGTCGGGGGTGACGAAAAGGCTTCACGCGCGTATTTGGAAGACATAAGGTCTACAAACAGCCGTCCCTGGACTTTCTGTGCACCTGATAGGTGGTGCAGTAATTATGAGTTAGTGTCCCCTTTCGTGTTTCATGAGTTCATTGGAAAAGCCCAGATGGATCATGATAACGTTGTGTTACCCTTTTTGTGTGGTATGAAATAGGTCAGTGGGGTTGTGAGAGGTATTGTGATGAGAGAGAGAGAGAGAGAGAGAGAGAGAGATTTTTAAAGTAAATAGAAATTATGAAGAATTTGTACAGAGGTTAGGTGGAGAGAGAAGTGATAATAATAGCAAGTACTTACTTTGTAGTGAAACTGAGGTAGTAGGAGATGATGTTGATAACAATGTATTATTAATTTACCTGATTATGACAAATTATACTAAGGGCGACAGGACCATACCCTATGATGACATGTTACATGACGAATTAATATGGGATAAGCCTATTAATTCAAACGATATTGTGGAAAGACAAAAAATTAAATAAGTATTATATTGAGTGTACTAATATAATATATTCAATAATAAATAATGTATGTAGACCTAAGATTCAACTGTTGTTTGATGATGGTGGACAAGTGTTTTATTGTGTTATGAACATTTAATTATGTGAACAGTGTGGTCTTGAAGTGGATTGTTTTGGGAACTGATTAATGGTCAATGATAACGAATAATAAGCTGAATTGTATATTTTTGTGTCAATGTTAAATGTATTTGTGTACTACATTATGTTGTGTATTATGTGTATTTTTATGTAAACCATGTATGTAATAGGAAGTTATAGTGGAATTGATGTAATAATAATTATAACATTTTTTAGACTAAATAAGTAATGAAAGTAATGGTGAAATTTTACATAATTGAATTAAATGATTGAAGATTAATTACTTAATTAATGTTGTGCAAAAGAAAGTTGATAATGAAGTTAAATAATTTTATGAGATTTAGATTATCTAAGGAATAGTAAATGATGAAACATAAATATGGTCATAGAGTGTGTGGCTAGGAGGTTGCTACAGGGGTAGTAACGGTAACCCATATTAAGTATTAAGTATATGATATTGATAATGGTATTGAATAAAAATATAATTATGATTCTGGTTTAAAAAAGTATTAAAATCAGGAAAACTGACCAATGAAATTTAAATAGTTAGATTGTTTGCCATAATAAAGTTGTGCTTTAAATTCTATATGATAGAGATATAGATAAGTTGTTGTTGCTTTTTGAAAACGGAAGGAGTTATTTTACATGTTATTATCTTAGTATAAGGGTATATTTTTCTTGTGGTGAAAAGAATAAAGTAGTATTGACTGGAGTCAGAAAGTTGGTAAATGTAGGAATGCAAAAAGGAGAGCGAGACATTCTGTCATAAATCTTGTTGTGAAGTTAATTACATTTTAATACTTTAAAATCATAAAAATTATTTATCTTCCACTTACCTTGAAATTTTCCTCTCAGCCCAGAGTACGTCACACGAACGTTGAAATGCAAGAGTGATTATAAGGTTATGCAACAAACGTACGCTACACTCATTTGGTTGATGGAATTCAGAATTTATTATATCATTACTTCATTTTAAATAAAATTTCAATTAGCTCAACTTTTCAACAGATAAAACATGTACATTTTTTGAAACATATTCTTATTCTAATATATATATTCTACGAATCAAGGCGAACCCAGCTTGCCACACTCTCACATTCAGACAAATTTATAAAACCCCCACATTTACTTAAGTTAGGCTTTTGTAAGAAAATAATTGAATTGAATACAGTTACTTGTTACATAGTTACGACTGGTGTTACATGAGGCCGGACGTCACTGCCTTTCCGGCTACCCAATCTCGTCGTTGTTCCCAGCCTTCTTGTGGCAAATTGTGAGTAGAGGCACCGGGAACCTGAGTTGTTAACGTGGTTTTGTCGTCGACGAAATTGCACTGCCACTGGTTATGTCACAAAGATAGGCGGGATTTCGTCAAGACTTCCGTCATCACCTGCTCGTAGGACAAACGACTTTTACAAAATTAGCCATGTTGTTTTACCATCTCAGCGTCGGTTGCACGCCTGCTGGTGTTTGCGCGTGTCACTCAGCACTACAGTTCTTGGAATTGTATTGCGTCGTTGCACACCAGACGCATTCCATTGTGGATGGATGTTAGCTACAAGGTTTTTTCTCTTCTCCCCAACGGAAAGCACAGGCATGTGCGCACTGGAATTCTGTGAATTAAACCGTTGTTGACCATGCCGCACCCAACGCACTGAAACTTTTTTATGTAGTTGACTAGCTGTTTTGGTCCCGTATAAATTGAAATAAACGGAATGAAATTACAATAAAAAATAATACCCCTTTTCGCCCCATTACAATACCCCCCCAATGAGAGATCTTCTGCCGAAACAGAAGAAATCTCATTGCTAAACCCCTAAGAGGATCGGAGAAGATATGGTGCCAACAACCCCCCATTAGTTCTTACATATTATGGGTAAACTACCCCCCTAGCTTGGAGACTATGGCCGCACCTGAACGATATTACTGGACTTCTCTATCCGAGATCCCAACACCATAAAATCGAACAGACACGCACCCCAGCGCACCTATCCTTCTAACATGCCACCCCCCAAAATCCAAACCCCTGGTCTTATACCATGCCAGATCCTCAACCGATATGTTCCCCCTTACATGCACACTGGGTCGCCTTTGGCAAGTACTGGGCGCGTACACACACTCATAACTACTTGCTAAACAAACTCATCATCTGATATTCCCAAAAAAAATTTTATCGTTAAATTACAAAAATCATTTAAGTTACTTCCTCAAAATTAAAAAAAACAAAATCTGTTACATGAATCCATCAACTCTAGTAATTCTCTTCAATACTAATAACAACCCTAAAGAAAACAAATTGAATACCTTATTAAAACATGAATTCACTTACTCTAACATTTGTTTATACATATATTCCAAACAACATAATTCAATAAAACACTAGTAACACACATAAACGATAATATACTTAAAACTCAGACATCATCTATATGGCAGATGGAAAAAAATTTTAATTTATCAAAACATACTTTTCTCAGTTTTTTTAGAAACATTTAAAATCATTTAATTCAATGAAACGGCAAAATTGCATCAATCAATTGCCAGAAACTGGTCTAGTTTATAACATCAACCATCAGCTGATCTCACTGGGTCAAGTCAACGACCTTGACATACCTATGTTATACAAAGCTACATCATAAAGTACATAAAACATTTTGAAAATTTTTTATCTTCAAACATAATACAATAAGACATTTTAAAATTAACATGGTTATTATTACAATCAACAATAGAATTTGCATTTAAATTGATCAAAATTACACATTTTATAGCTTTACATCATTTTCAAATTCTATCAAAATTTGTCACTTGCTTCAATTAATTTTATGTTTTGACTATGATTTTCTTTCTTTAACATTCTCATTCTCAATTAGTTTGGGCGACTTAATTATTCATAATGATTCATTTTATCAACTGGCATTTATGTATAATCTTACCCCACTTCTGACTCTAATATTCATTAACAGCTTTAACTAATATGACACCCCTCTATCAAAAACATCTAACAACCATTCTCTAAACCCAACTTACTACTCAACTCAATTCGCATCATTCTACCCTTATATAAAAAAAAATACTCTCTACCCCTTTGTACTCAGGATGTGTGTTTCCCTCCCAAAGCTCACTCCCTTATGTTGGTTCCTGGACTCTCCCTAGGTAACCCTTTCTGGCGCTAATCGGTCCCTTCCCGCCACAACGCTTTTCGTTGAGGACTCCTTATCACACCACCCCCCTTACAAAATCACCATCAACTAATTACTCTCCCAATACATCACTTTCATCTAAAAATATCTCCACTTATTTATTAACTCAATATATCAATCAATACTCTACATATTTTCCCCATAGCTACTGTGTCACTATTACATCTCAAATTCTACATTACTCTTATTCCCACAATAATATTATTCTATTCAACTCCACTTCTAAACTTAACTTGGACTGATCTACATGTCCTAACAAAATATTAATCACCCAAAATCTCACACTTACCATCGTTTACATTACATTTAAAATTCTTAACTATCTCAATTCATTTTATCATCATTTACATTAAAATCTTTAACCACATTGAAATCATTATATTCGAACATTTAATTACATTGGAAATTTGCAAATTATTTATAAGTGACATATTACATATCTAACTCCAGCAATCAGCTGATTTTCTTGGCAAGGTGTCTGACCTTTCTATAGACACATTTCAAAATTATACAAATTACACATTTTATCAATCCTTACCTCTAACACAATAAACTAATACATTTATAAGACATAATAAACACAGTATAATAAACATCTACTGCACCCATTTTCTCAAATCAAAACAAAATTATTTAGTCAGCTCAGTAGCGAGTCGCCATTCTTCAGTTACAACAAAAATTTTAATTCGTTACCCCCCTGAGTAACCTCCCTTCCACACACACTATTGTACCCCCCACTGAACTGTGGCGTTCAGCTGCGTCCACAAGGACGGCACTGGTGGAGGAATTTTGGCATCTCCGTGTCCTTGTTTCGACCTCACATTTTTTTAAATTAAGTAGATATCATAATATCTATTGTTTCATATTTACAAGCCCTTAATGCGGGTCTACCACCTGGTTTACTGTTCCCACGTGAACAGAGTGATAGCCGCTGTTCCATAGTTCCGGGGATTCCCCTAAAGTCACCCCCCTTTAATTTCAAATCTATACCAATTTCAAGCCAACTATGGTCAGGTTTACAATTTTTTGGCCATAGCTGGCCGCCATCCAAAACCACGATTAGTGCTGGTAAGGCAGTAATCGCCCGAAAAGGCAGGGAAATCATCTTTCATTTCAAACATGTTTGACTTCGTTTTATCATACACTGCACGGCAACAAATCAACATATAATATAAAATTATATAAAAGTTGTGCAGTGTATTTTACGCCAGTTTGGCCTCCGATGGAGGTAACACTCTCTGTTACTCCCCAACACTTACTGCTACCTACAGTGACACATGCCACCACTGTACTAGCCTACTTATAGCTAAACTTAATGTCCTTCTACAGTTGCGGTCTCTACATTCCATAATTATATCACTTCTATCTAACACCACACAACCCCCCAAAATTACCCACATATCTTGTATGACAACAAGTTTCTATTTTATTCTAGACACTTCTGCACATCCCAACTCTCACTGGTACTACAAACTTTACAATTATACTTGGTCATTTCTTTACATAAAATAAAATACAGCTACTGATATAAATTTAAATGCATAAACAGTCCGAACTATATATTGATAACTATTTACATTGGAGGTTAATTCGTATCCTTAATCAAGAATGGTAAGATCGTAACCGCCCATAAAGACGGGGTTTTGCCGCGAATAGACTTGGAACCAGGCAGACATACTACGTGAATTCACATCCCCTTTCTACTGCCTTTATCACCAGATCGGTTCCTTTTATTCTCCCATTTATTCCAACCCGCCGTCTGCCTCACTCCAACCCCCTTCGCCACAAAATTCGTCCTTTCAAATATTCTGTAATTGCTCTCATTGGTGAACTTTGCTTTTACCAATGAGACTCAAAAATTTTGTTTGTGAATGCACTGCCTTTAATATATATATAGCCTCCTTAATTATTTACAAACACTCGAAGGCAGTGCTGGTACGTGACAGGTACACCTAGCCGCTGCACCTTGAGTGTAAAAAAAAATATAATTCGTGTCACGTACCTTTAGGGGTCCCCCTCCCCGTTCAACATGTGGTGAAATTTCAAATCTTTACCAATTTTGGTGGAGCCGGACCATCGTCGTTTCCCTGCCCGAAGGAAGTTCTGCCAACCATGGTCCGCCTCCAAGTGCCGAAAACCACGGCCAGGACTGTTAAGGTCGTGACTGCCCGAAAATGGGGGAGAGTCCCTTCTGAAAACATAAAACAACATCTTAATATAATATATAAAATTCAAACGTTTAATGTGACCTATATAACTTCAAATTCGTCGCATTTTGTGTACCCACTATCTCCTGCGTTGCTTGATTCCGCAACACATACGCATTTTGCATCTTTACTTCCACAATTTCATATGGCCCTTCATATAACAGGAAAAACTTCTTTATTTCTTTATCTTGTGCGCTCGACAAATCATGTCTCTTTACCAACACTAATTGACCTACCTCATATTTGGTCCATTTACCTTTCGCATCATGTCTCTGCTTTCTCCGTTCTCCTTTTGTAAGTAAATTTTCATTTGCCAGTCTGATCTTCATATTTATGTCTATAATTTGATTTTCTGGTGGGTATTCAAAAAGTTGTTCCAATATTCTGGGTGGCCTTGTTCCTCTGATCAATTCATGTGGCATAAACCCAGTGGATTCATGGGTGGTACAATTCAGCCACTCCTCTACTTTCTTAATGTAGGATGGCCATTCTGTGTGCTTGGCGTGACAATACGCCTGAAATATCCTACCAATCTCTCTCATCGCCCGTTCTGCCTGGTTCGACTGTGTGGATGGTAAACTGCCGTATGCTTGGGTATGATGCCTTCCCACCCAAGCGTCTGTCGCCACTTGCCACTTATAAACTGTGGTCCATGGTCGGATAAAATTATTTTTGGTTTCCCTACATTAATCATGTAATCTCTTACTATTTTTTCGCTGAGTACTTTGCTCGTCGCTCTCTTAATACTATACAATCTAACAAATTTTGAAAAAGTGTCTAAAACTACAAATACATACAACACACCACCTCTACCTTTGGGCAATGGCCCATACAAATCAACTGCAACTAAATCGAATGGTCTCTCAACTTTTATATAATCCATCTCCCCTTCTACTCTATAGTTCACTACTTTTGACTTCTGACACAAATCACAAACTCTTAACACTCTAACTCTCCTCTCCATATTTTTAAATACACATGATTCCTTTAAAACATTAGTACACTTTTTTGCCCCAAAATGCCCATACCTTATATGGTAATCCCAAATAATTTTATCTACCAACCCTTCTGGTATAACTAGTCTCCAATCACGCTCACCCCTTCTACTTTTTGAAACAGAATCCCTTGATATACTTGAAAACGTGTACTATATTCAGACCCATCTACATCCGTTTCTAAACTAACAATTATTATACCCAATTTATTTTCAGATCTTTGCATATTCTTAATGTCCCTTAACTCCTCACCAAAAATTCTATCTTCTCTAGTTAATCTAAAAATTTCTAACTCTTTAAGGTCCCTACCTGTTTTATTTTCTACTAGCGAGTACCCGGCATGCGTTGCAATGCCACTCAAAGAAAGAAAGTGTTTGTATATATATAATATATAAAGACTTCGTTCGCGTGGTCTTCAATTTAATGCGATAATATATTTAGAACAGAATCTATTCCATTGGGTTGCCATAGTAACCAGATCTAATAAGTTAGTTTTTTAAGACTCCAAAGGACCCCCAGAGGATCGTATCGAAAAAAAACACCTGTCCTATGTTGGTTCTCCCGTTGCGTAAAATATTTGTGCCAAGTTTGGTTGAAATCGGTCCAGTGGTTTAGGAGGAGATGTGGAAGACCCCAAAGAACCCCCAAAAGAACCCCATCGAAAAAACACCTATCCTATGTTGGTTCTCCCTTTGCGTAAAATATTTGTGCCAAGTTTGGTTGAAATCGGTCCAGTGGTTTACGAGGAGACGTGGAAGACCCCAAAGGACCCCCCGAAGTATCATATCGAAAAAACACATATCCTATGTTGGTTCTCCCTTTGCGTAAAATATTTGTGCCAAGTTTGGTTGAAATCGGTCCAGTGGTTTAGGAGGAGATGTGAAAGACCCCAAAGGACCCCCGAAGGATCATATCGAAAAAACACATATCCTATGTTGGTTCTCCCGTTGCGTAAAATATTTGTGCCAAGTTTGGTTGAAATCGGTCCAGTGGTTTAGGAGGAGATGTGGAAGACCCCTAAGGACCCCCCAAAGGACCCCGTCAAAAAAAACACCTATCCTATGTTGGTTCTCCCGTTGCGTAAAATATTTGTGCCAAGTTTGGTTGAAATCGGTCCAGTGGTTTAGGAGAAGATGTGGAAGACCCCAAAGGACCCCATCGAAAAAACACCTACCCTATGTTGGTTCTCCCGTTGCATAAAATATTTGTGCCAAGTTTGGTTGAAATCGGTCCAGTGGTTTAGGAGGAGATGTGGAAGACCCCAAGAACCCCCCAAAGGACCCCATCGAAAAAAATTCATAAACCTTCGCGGACGTGCGCACAACAACTCACCGAAGTTTCATCGCAATCGGATGAACGGTATAGGAACGCATACGGGACAAAGAAAGAAACAAACATTCATTTTTATAGATATAGATAATATCTACCCTGGAAAGTGTGTCTGGTACTTCATTATCTGACCCCTTTATGTATTCCCAGGAAAAGTTGTATTCTTGTAAAGCTAACACCCACCTGGTTAGACGACTGTGCGTTAATTTGCAAGAATTCAGAAATGACAACGCCTTGTGGTCTGTTCTGATCACTGTCTGGTTCCCCAAGATGTATGTTCGGAATTTTCCTACCGCAAACACGATGCTCAGTAGCTCCTTCTCTGTGGTGGTATAGTTTCTCTCCGCGGCCAAAAGAGATCTGCTGGCGAAAGCTATCGTATTATGTTCCTTGTCACTGTCCTCCTGATACAATTCTGCGCCCAAGGCGACGTTACTGGCGTCAGTCTGTAAATAAAAGGTTTTCAAAAAATCAGGATGATTCATCATAATCATGTTTGAAAATTTCCGTTTTATCTCCTCGAACGCCTCTCTTTCCTGTTCTCCCCATCTCCATTGTTTATTCTTTTGTAAAACTGCACTTAACTTGGATGTTGTGTGTGCGTAATTTTTTTGGAATTTTCTATACAAATTGCACAGACCTAAAAAGCTTTGTAATTGTTTAATGTTTTTTGGTTCTGGGAAGCGCATAATAGCTTCTACTTTGTCTGGGTTTGCTAAAATACCCTCGGGAGTGATAATAAAACCTAAGAAATGTATTTCTGTTTGTAAGAATTTTGATTTATCCCACTTAACTGTCAGACCCCCATTCTGTAATTTGTCTAACACATATTCTATATGCTCTAAATGTTCAGGGAATGTTCTGGATGCTATCAATATGTCATCAACGTACACTGTTAAAAAATCTAAATCTTTAGGTTGTAATATCCTATCTAAACATTTGATAAAACTAGCAACACTGGTGTTTAACCCAAATGGTAGACGTTTGAATTGATAGTTCTTACCATTTAATAGAAATGCAGTATACCTCCGACTCTCTGCTGCTAATGGCACCTGCCAGTATCCTGCCGTTAAGTCTAATGCTGTCATGTACTTAACGCCACTAAATTTTTGTAAAATTTCATTAATTGGTTCCGGTGACTCCTGGTCAGGTATAATAATCTGGTTTATTTTTCTAGCGTCTAGGCATAGTCTTACCTTTCCATCCTTCCATCCTTTCCATACCACTAACGGGTTTGAGTATGGCGATATCGATCTTTCAATGATGTCTCCCTTCATCATTCGGTCTAATTCCTCCTGCACTGCTCTCCTCTTTGAAAATGGTACTGGATAACTCCTCTGCATGTAGGGTGAGTGTTCCCGAACCTTCAGCTCACATATATAATCCTTAGCTCTCCCTGGTGATTCATCAAACACATCTCTAAAAAGCTCCACAACTGTCCACAACTCCTCTTGCTGAGTACTTCCTACAACTACACTCTCATTAAAAAATTTATTAGCTCTATTTTCCCACACACTCTCATCACTCACATGCATCTCTCTCTCCTCATTTTCTACAATCTCACTCTCTCGACACATATTTACTTTAGTTTCTATATCTCCATCGCCTACCTGCTTTTGTATCATTTTTATCCCCGTAACTTTAACTTCATCTACTACTTTCTTAAAATTAACCCTGACTGGTTTACTCCCATTGTCAAATTCTACTATTTGTTTATTGTAATCTATTATTGCCCCATTTCTCTCCAAAAAATCATTTCCTAATATTACATCTAAACTCAGCCCCTTAACCACTAGAAATGTGTTCTCAAATTCAATTTCGTTTATCAATATATTTAATTGTACTTGTCTAGTTATTCTTTTACTTCTTACCCCAGTTACCCCCACTACTGTGACTCCCGCAACTGGCAACGATGGTATATTTTTATTTATTTCTTTTAATTCTCCCATTACATTCTCAGAAATTACTGATATCTCACTACCTGTGTCAATCAATGTTTTATAACCCTTACCTTCTATGGTGACTATCACCTCCGTCAATCTGGTTTTGTGTTCCATAACTTTGGTGTCCTCCTCTTCCAATAACTTCTTCGCCATGTCCACTTTGATTATATGACTATGATATTCGTCTGTCACTTGGACCCGGTTCTCTGTTGACAACGGCTGGGCCCGATTCTCCATTGTCCTTTCTAGTTTACCGTGGAGGGACCTGCCACGGCTTGGTTATTTCCTCCTCTGCCTCGGTTGTTGTTTCCACCTCCTCTCGGCGCTCCTCTATTGTGTTCTGCTCCTCTTTGCTGCTGATTTGGCTGGTGATGCGTTCTGTCACTACGTATACATTCCCTGTTCTTATGACACCTAAAACAGGTTGTTCTTATTGAATAGTTATCAACATTACAATCTATACATCGCCAACTCTCGCCTCTACTGTCCCCCACGTGCTCCTCTATGAAAGTTTGGTGTTCCCCTATACTCATGGTAATTGTCATTATTTAGTACCACTGGTGGATTTGGACACCTCCCTACTTCGAGTTCCCCAATGTTTTGTAATACGTCTAACATATTTTCTAGTTCATTTATATCCACTATCTCTCTCGTCATTAAAGTTATCTGTACCTCTCGGGGCAGGTGTTTACTGATATGTCTAACGAATGACCGGAACGGTAACGGCGGTTCTAGGTACCTTGCTTCATTATATATTTTCATGACATACATGGTTAAGTGGTTATAGATTCTCCCAAAATTCCCCGTTCCCATTATTTTACTACGTAAAATTTCCTGGTCCTCTTCTGACCAATACTTGTTTCGGAAGGCTAACTCAAATTTTTTGTAACTACTCCACTCTGTATTATGTACTTCCGCCCATATTTCAGAATCACCCTTAAAACACTTTAAGATTTTTATCAACTTAATCGCCCAACTACTACTATTAAATCGGTTAAATTCCCTCACCCTATTCAAAAATTGCATCGGGTGTACTCTACGGTTGTCACAATTAAATTGTTCGAGTTCTATGTCATCTTTTGCTTCGCGAGCACACAACACTCGCTCCGCAACACTATTTATATTTTGGCTTACGGCCACATGTAATTCATCTTTGATTTCTATAATATTCTGCTCTATCATGCTAAACTTGTTATCATATTTATTTGCATATTGAAGGTTATGTTTATTAATAACCCCCACACTCTCTTGTATTGACTGTTTACATGCACTTTCTACTTCCATTGTTTTAATTTCTACATCATTATTATTTTCATTAATTTTATTTACACATTTATTTTCTATTTCTACACACTGCTCTTCAATTTGAGTTTTAATTTGGTCTGCCATCTGCTCATTTACATTACTGATTTTATTTTCCATATTTAGTGTGATTTCACAAATTTGTCTGTCAATTTTCTTATCTCTTTCATTAATTTTAACGTCTATACTCTTAACTGCACTATCTAACTTGGTACTTAAATTGTTACATTTGCTAGCAAATTTTTCGTTAGTATTCTCAAAACGTTCATTGATTTCGTTAATTTGGTTTTTTAACTCATCAAATTTAATATTCTGTTCATCAAATTTGCTATCAAATTTATTCATATCCCCTCTTAGTTCACTGAATTTACTATACATCATATTATACAATCGTGTTAACATATTGTCCTCATCGGACTTCTTATTTTGGTTGACTGAAATAGGTGTCGATTGATTTCGACATCTTTCATTATCTTTGAATCGGTTAATTGGCTTTCTACATTACTGTCAGTGAAGCTGACTTCATTGTTACTATTTTCCTTGGTATCCATTATTTACTCTTTATAATATTTCTTAATTTAATCTACTCAATTTAACTACTCATAACACCATTTCAATATTGTATAATTAAGTATACTACATATCTTTCAAGTAATTTATGCACTTTTACGTTTTTTTTTCCGTTACTTAACCTTGAATCAAACTTGCATTCATCTGTAGGTGTGGAATTTTAATTATTATTTAATTAGAACTCGTTCCAGTTCGTGGCGCCAAATGTGAAGTTAATTACATTTTAATACTTTAAAATCATAAAAATTATTTATCTTCCACTTACCTTGAAATTTTCCTCTCAGCCCAGAGTACGTCACACGAACGTTGAAATGCAAGAGTGATTATAAGGTTACGCAACAAACGTACACTACACTCATTTGATGGAATTCAGAATTTATTATATCATTACTTCATTTTAAATAAAATTTCAATTAGCTCAACTTTTCAACAGATAAAACATGTACATTTTTTGAAACATATTCTTATTCTAATGTATATATTCTACGAATCAAGGCGAACCCAGCTTGCCACACTCTCACATTCAGACAAATTTATAAAACCCCCACATTTACTTAAGTTAGGCTTTTGTAAGTAAATATTTGAATTGAATACAGTTACTTGTTTCCGTAGCGTCACTGACGACCACATGGCGCGTCCTGTAATACTCTCGCACTATGTCCAAACGATTGATAGTTCCCTTTCTTCAACACGCTCACTGTTTTTTACATCTTCACATATTACTATCAACTCTTTATACTGCTTTATACAAACTTGGTTAGTCGGCCGACTTAATGAAATGAAAATTTACCCGGGTAGAAAGTTTAGGTGACCGTGCACGGTCTGTGTTGGTAGTCGACTGGTGTTACATGAGGCCGGACGTCACTGCCTTTCCAGCTACCCAATCTCGTCGTTGTTCCCAGCCTTCTTGTGGCAAATTGTGAGTAGAGGCACCGGGAACCTGAGTTGTTAACGTGGTTTTGTCGTCGACAAAACTGCACTGCCACTGGTTACGTCACAAAGATAGGCGGGATTTCGTCAAGACTTCCGTCGTCACCCGCTCGTAGGACAAACGACTTTTACAAAATTAGCCATGTTGTTTTACCATCTCGGCGTCGGTTGCGCGCCTGCTGGTGTTTGCGCGTGTCACTCAACACTACAGTTCTTGGAATTGTATTGCGTCATTGCACACCAGACGCATTCCATTGTGGATGGATGTTAGCTACAAGGTTTTTTCTCTTCTCCCCAACGAAAACCACAGGCATGTGTGCACTGGAATTCTGTGAATTAAACCGTTGTTGACCATGCCGCACCCAACGCACTGAAACTTTTTTATGTAGGTGACTCGCTGTTTTGGTCCCGTATAAATTGAAATAAACGGAATGAAATTACAATAAAAAAATAATACCCCTTTTCGCCCCGTTATATTGTTTGTTGCTTTTGAAAACTTAGGAATTAAGAAAACCAATGCCTCTTAACATAAAACAATGCAGCTAAGGGGAGACATATCAGTTGTGGATATGGGATTATACAAAGACACTATTTAAATTTTTGTATTCAATGTTTCAGAGTTTAGTGATGCTGTGACGGCGGTCCTGAGCTGGCCAGAGCGTCAGAGCAGGAGCGTCAAGTGCCTGGATGGCCTTGTGGTGTTGGGATCTCGCAAGAGAAGTCCAGTAAGGTCAGGAAGGTGCTGTCATCATCATTAGACCAAGGGTGAGTTATTGATATTCTTTTTTTATAAACACTACAGGGGGTTGTGGCGACATATCTGGGCTGATCCCTTTAGAAAGTGTGAATGAGTCAATGAGAGTTTTTATGTTTCGACATAAAACCTCTTATTGAGGGGGTTTTGTGATGGTACATAAGTCCGTGTAAGGATTTATCGGTACATGAAAATAACTTTATTGTGATGTAATGTTTTAAAAGTGGTGAGGTTAAAATTTCCCAATATATTTCATACCACGCAGTTTACAAGCGCAACTTGCCGCCAAGGTCATGGGCGTACGTGACAGACAACACATATTCAGCCAAAGCACTGATTGAACTATGCTAAAACGTCATAATAAATACGACAGATGTAACAGCTGAAACGTAAGACAATGCCGTCATCTGCTTATAACAAAAGAATGATGACGGAATAATCCCTTCCACTTGGGTAAATTGCACTAAGATGTCTGTCCCAGTCTTCAACCTACATTCAGTGCAGTAGCATGATACAAAATTCGCTGGCAAAGTATTGCTGGCCAAAGTGTTTTAAACAATACAAAAATGTAATTAAAAGGTAGCAAGTACCATTAGCTAACAAACAAAGTAAAACTGTAAAGTAAATTCAGTGCAGTGAAGGAACAGACTCAAACATTAAAGTTCGGCGAAACACCTGCTGGCAATGGAGAACATCTGAGGAGGAACTGCGACATCATAAGTTCACGAAAGTCAAAATTTATAACCACATCAATTTTATTATCTGAGCTCAAATAATTTCGAAATCACAATGTATAAATAAATTAATGTATGGGGAGAGAAAATGTGTGCGTGCGAATGAGTGCCAGCCTCTCAAAGCAAAACCACGAGGCGTTGGTTTATATGTAATATGATCTGAACGTAATACGTATATTCAAAGATAACTGCAGTTTAATAAAAAATGTTCTTGTTGCAAATTAAATACAAGAAATGAATAGTTAAAATTAATGTGTAGCTAGTTGAGCGGAAGTACATAGCCGCCATTTTGTTTTTTGTGTGTTTATGACTCCATTTTGGGTTTTGTAAATGATAATAATGGCAATTCAGAAATATTAAACCAAAAGTTTTATTTCACCATACATGTTGTTAGACTTATTATTTCGAACTCCCAAACTGTTTCTGTGCTCGCTTAACAATGAACCTTGGACCCGAGTAAGCAAAGTAATAGTAGTTATAGCGCCACGTGTACAGATCGGATGTTTGCATTGAATTACACGGTAAGTAAAAGTAAAAAAATTATTATTAATAAAATAAAAGTAAATAGAGAGTTACAAATGCCGCCCAGAACAGGGACTTTATATAAAGTTCTACTTATATAAATAAGCCAGAAAACAGAAGCAGATTGGGTATCGAATTAATACATAACATAACACATGAGTAAGAGGTTATATTGTGATTATTAGGTTATGTTGTTGGTAGGTTAGAGATAGATTTAGCAACAATTTGAAACAAAAGATATTTCAACAAAATTTTTTCCTTAAAATGGCAGACAATAATGAAAGTGTCAGTTTGAATGACACAGAAACAGAATCTACGATAATGAGTGGAGTTAATGCAAAATCGACACCGACAATTAGTAAGGTGTCATTAGATGATTTATTCCAATTGATGAAAGTTCAAAGTAACGAGTTAAATGCCAAATTTGATGCACAGAACGTAAATTTCTATAATTTTGATGATAAATTTAATAAACTTGATGAGAAATTTAATACACAGAGTGCAAAATTTGATGAAGTAAAAAACGAAATCAAGAAACGAAATGTTAACTTTGATAAACAAATTGATGAAATGAATACACGTTTCGATAAAACGAAAGAGAAAATAGTAGCATTAGTTAACGAGAAGTTTGATAGACAAAAGAAGAAAGTAGACGAAAATTACGAGAGTAAAATGGGAGTAGAGAATAGTGGAGAATCAAATAAATTAAATGAAAATAAAGACGACTAGGTAAGTAGTGGTGAGAATTATGATAATAGAAGTAAAAATTGGTGCTAGAAAATAATTGTGTGAATATTGAGAGTAGTGATAAAATTATAATGGGAGTAGAATTTCAGAATGAAGTGATAAAAAGTGTTGATGAATTAGAGAGAAAGTATAGAAAGAATATACAGGTAGAGGGGTTGCAGGGGTTAAAACTTTTCCCGTGATGTTGTAGTCGGGGGTGACGAAAAGGCTTCATGCGCGTATTTGGAAGACACAAGGTCTACAAACAGCCGTCCCTGGACTTTTTTTGCACCTGATAGGTGGTGCAGTAATTATGAGTTAGTGTCCCCTTTCATGTATCATGAGTTCATTGGAAAAGCCCAGATGGATCATGATAACGTTGTGTTACCCTTTGCGTGGTATGAAATAGGTCAGTGGGGTTGTAAGAGGTATTGTGATGAGAGAGAGAAAGAGAGAGGTAGAGATTTTTAAAGTAAATAGAAATTATGAAGAATTTGTAGAGGTTAGGTGGAGAGAGAAGTGATAATAATAGCAAGTACTTACTTTGTAGTGAAACTGAGGTAGTAGGAGATGATGTTGATAACAATGTATTATTAATTTACCTGATTATGACAAATTATACTAAGGGCGACAGGACCATACCCTATGATGACATGTTACATGACGAATTAATATGGGATAAGCCTATTAATTCAAACGATATTGTGGAAAGACATAAAAAATTAAATAAGTATTATATTGAGTGTACTAATATAATATATTCAATAATAAATAATGTATGTAGACCTAAGATTCGACTGTTGTTTGATGATGGTGGATAAGTGTTTTATTGTGTTATGAACATTTAATTATGTGAACAGTGTGGTCTTGAAGTGGATTGTTTTGGGGACTGATTAATGGTCAATGATAACGAATAATAAGCTGAATGGTATATTTTTGTGTGTCAATGTTAAATGTATTTGTGTACTACATTATGTTGTGTATTATGTGTATTTTTATGTAAACCATGTATGTAATAGGAAGTTATAGTGGAATTGATGTAATAATAATTACAACATTTTTAGGCTAAATAAGTAATGAAAGTAATGGTGAAATTTTACATAATTGAATTAAATGATTGAAGATTAATTACTTAATTAATGTTGTGCAAAAGAAAGTTGATAATGAAGTTAAATAATTTTATGAGATTTAGATTATCTAAGGAATAGTAAATGATGAAACATAAATATGGTCATAGAGTGTGTAGCTAGGAGGTTGCTACAGGGGTAGTAACGGTAACCCATATTAAGTATTAAGTATATGATATTGATAATGGTGTTGAATAAAAATATAATTATGATTCTGGTTTAAAGAAGTATTAAAATCAGGAAAACTAACCAATGAAGTTTAAATAGTTAGATTGTTTGCCATAATAAAGTTGTGCTTTAAATTCTATATGATAGAGATATAGATAAGTTATTGTTGCTTTTTGAAAACGGAAGGAGTTATTTTACGTGTTATTATCTTAGTATAAGGGTATATTTTTCTTGTGGTGAAAAGAATAAAGTAGTATTGACTGGAGTCAGAAAGTTGGTAAATGTAGGAATGCAAAAAGGAGAGAGAGACATTCTGTCATAAATCTTGTTTGTTGCTTTTGAAAACTTAGGAATTAAGAAAACCAATGCCTCTTAACATAAAACAATGCAGCTAAGGGGAGACATATCAGTTGTGGATATGGGATTACACAAGGACACTATTTACATTTTTGTAATCAATGTTTCAGAGTTTAGTGATGCTGTGACGGCGGTCCTGAGCTGGCCAGCGCGTCAGAGCAGGAGCGTCAAGTGCCTGGATGGCCTTGCGGTGTTGGAATCTCACAAGAGAAGTCCAGTAAGGTCAGGCAGGTGCTGTCATCATCATTAGACCAAGGGTGAGTTATTGATATTCTTTTTTATATAAACACTACAGGGGGTTGTGGCGACATATCTGGGCTGATCCCTTTAGAAAGTGTGAATGAGTCAATGAGAGTTTTTATGTTTCGACATAAAACCTCTCATTGAGGGGGTTTTGTGACGGTACTGTAAGGATTTATCGGTACATGAAAATAATTTTATTGTAATGTAATGTTTTAAAAGTGGTAAGGTTAAAATTTCCCAATATATTTCATACCACGCAGTTTACCAGCGCAACTTGCCGCCAAGGTCATGTGCGTACGTGACAGACGACACATATTCCGGCAAAGCACTGATCGAACTATGCTAAAACGTCATAATAAATACGACGGATGTAACAGCTGAGACGTAAGACAATGCCATCATCTGCTTATAACAAAAGAATGATGACAGAATAATCCCTTCCACTTGGGTAAATTCATTCATTGAGTGCAGTAGCACGATACAAAATTCGCTGGCAAAGTATTGCCGGCCAAAGTGTTTTAAACAATACAAAAATGTAATTAAAAGGTAGCAAGTACCATTAGCTAACAAACAAAGTAAAAATGTAAAGTAAATTCAGTGCAGTGAAGGAACAGACTCAAACATTAAAGTTCGGCGAAACACCTGCTGGCAATGGAGAACGTCTGAGGAGGAACTGTGACATCATAAGTTCAGGAAAGTCAAAATTTATAACCACATCAATTTTATTATCTGAGCTCAAATAATTTCTAAATCACAATGTACAAATAAATTAATGTATAGGGAGAGAGAATGTGTGAGTGCGAATGAGTGCCGGCCTCTCAAAGCAAAACCACGAGGCATTGGTTTATGTGTAATATGATCTGAACGTAATACGTATATTCAAAGATAACTGCTGTTAAATAAAAGATGCTCTTGTTGCAAATTAAATACAAGAAATGAATAGTTAAAATTAATGTGTAGCTAGTTGAGCGGAAGTACATAGCTGCCATTTTGTTTTTTGTGTGTATACGACTCCATTTTGGGTTTTGTAAATGATAATAATGGCAATTCAGAAATATTAAACCAAAAGTTTTATTTCACAATACATGTTGTTAGACTTATTATTTCGAACTCTCAAACTGTTTCTGTGCTCGCTTAACAACAAACCTTGGACCCGAGTAAGCAAAGTAATAGTGGTTATAGCGCCACGTGTACAGACCGGATGTTTGCATTGAATTACACGGTAAGTACAAGTAAAAATATTATTATTATAAAAAAAAAGTAAGTAGAGAGTAACATAGCTTACTTGGAAAAATCTTTTAATCCTAGACAACATATATCTTTTTCAAAAAGAAGGAAAAATCTTGTTATTTTAATACAGTATTTTAGGTAAATAATATCTTTTAGCCCCACAAATGTTATTTTCAAAAAGAAGGAAAAATCTTGTTATTTTAATACAGTATTTTAGGTACATAATATCTTTTAGCCCCACAAATGTTACAATTCGTAAAAGTAGACGAATGACAGAGAGATCTTTTATATTTTACCAGCTGGCAAAACAACCTTTTTCTTGTAAATAAAGCCAAAAGTTAAAGTTATAACATGCGTTAATCAACATTTTAATAATTTTTTCATTTCAATATTCTACTTCATTTTATTATTATTACTCAAAACGAAAACGTGCATGTCCCTTTTTTATCATTATAGAACTAATATTCTACTACTATTTCTCTACTGTCTGTTTAATAATTATTTATTTTTATTCTAAAGATAAGCAAGACATTGATAAAAAACCTTCAGACTCACTCAAGTATGTGCTAAAGCTAGCAAGAATAGTTCCGTTTAAACATTTAAAATGAACTGTAAAACAATGACATCATTAATAATAAACTGAGATAATAATATATAGACTGAGGTAGTACATAACACAGTAATTAACAACATAACTAAAATGTGACATGCATGTTGGCAACACCTTCACTTGTATAGCAGCTGATTCTCCGTTACCCTGCCACCATTCACAATTTCAAAGTAGACTCATCCATGAAGAAACTGATTTCTGCGCATATGCCTTTAGCTTTCAATTTTTCTATAACTACATGGAGTCCACTAAAGAACAGACAAGTAGAGAAACCAAAATCAAGATGGAAGACCAGGTATATGCAGATGCTGGAAAGCTGGAAGTACAAAACTGGAGGATACCAATGAGAGATACAAGAGAGTAAAACAGCTGGTGAAACCAGCAGAGAGGCATGAAGAATTTAATTAAGAAAGAGTTGTACCAACACCTGCCATGTTATCCATTGCAAAAGAGAAACACAAGAACTCTAGGAAAACTGGAGCAATTAATATTCAGTGAAAATAAGATTTAATAATAACAATAGTAATAATAATACAAGGGACAGCTGATAAGTAATCCACAGTCACATATAACAGGATAACAAAATAACATAGCACGATGCGTGCTGCCATCTTGTAGCAACATTCTTGTCCCAAATCTCGTTGACCAACTCCTTCTCATTGTCTGTCAGTCACCGTTGGTATGGAGTCGAGTAGGCCAGCTATGTCAATGCGTCTAAAACAATGTGCAGTGACTGAATTTTTAACAGCTGAAAAAGTGAACACTAGTGACATTCATCGTCGTCTAAAAGCCGTTTATGATGATGAAACTGTTAATCGAAGTACCGTGGGCAATAAAATTTCGTGCATTGGAAGCTGGTACAGTGAATACTGAGGATGAACTCGCAGTGGTCGACCAGTTTCTGTGACTATGAGAAGCACCAAATGGAGGTGAATGAATTGATTCACAGTGACCGTCGCATCACACAACAACGCATTGCCACCTCAATAGGCATATCGAAAGAATGAGTTGGATATATTATTTCAGAACTGGGCTACCGTAAAATCTGTCATGGTGAGTGCCACATAAACTCACAGAGAGAATAAGCAACACCAAAAGGAACGTTGTGAACAGCTTCTGAAACATTATTGTGACAAAGGGATATTTAAAGAGGGATATTACGAGTATTAATTTTACCAGAGATGATGAACTGAAAGACGCAGTGAGACTATGGATAAAGGAAAGACCACCGGCATTCTTCATTTATGGGATGAGACAACTGGTTCACTGTTGAGAGTTCAAAATGTGTAGCTGTAAATGGTTAACTACGTGGAAAAATAATAATCGTACTACTCGAATGTACGAGGGCTATTCGGAAAGTAACCTCCGTTTAACTATAAATAAAACACGGATGTAAATACATAAATTTTATTATATACATCTTAAAATTACACCTTTGTACTATTTTTCTATGTAATTGCCATTTAAATTTAAGCATTTATCAAATGCTTCACCAGTTTGGAAATCCCCTCTTCATAAAATTTTGCCACCTGGGATCACAGCCAGCCTGTCACAGCACTGTGAAGTTCTTTGTCACCATCAAAGTGCTGGGACCCAAGCCACTTCTTCATCTTCATAAACAGGTGAAAATCACTGGGAGCCAAATCCCAGTGACTATATGGCGGATGATCACAAACATCCCATTTGAACTGACGCAACAGATCTTGTGTTTGCCGAGCGGCATGAGGGCAAGCGTTGTCGTGCAAAAACACGACACCAGAAGTCAGCAGACCTCGACATTCATTCTGAATGGCTCTTCATAGTTTTTTAAAGTTTCACAATAGTCTCAGAACTGATGGTCGCTCCACGTTCCATGAACTCAACAAACAGTATTCCTTTCGCATGCCAAAAAATGGTTGCCATAACTTTCCTGGCAGACAAAGTTTGCCACGCGTTCTTTGACCCCTACATCACTGACTGTTGTTTTGTTTCAGCGTTTATCTACGACACCCAAGTCTCATCATCAGTCACAATTTTGTTGAGAAAGTTTCTCCTTCCGCATCATACTGTGACAGAAAGTCTAAGGCAGAGCCCATTCGTTGTGTTTTTTGGTTCTCGGAAAGCACTTTCGGTACCCACTGAGCACAGAACTTCTGGTAGGCTAACTTTTCTGTGACCACCTCACACAAAACAGTCAGAGAAATTTGTGCAAATTGTTCAGAAAGTTCAGAGATTGTGAACTGCCAGTTTTCACGGACTTTTCCAATTTTCTGAATGAGTTCATCACTGACTATGGATGGCCTGCCACTCCTTTCTTCATCGTGAATGTTTGTTCTTCCACTTTTAAACAAACAAACCCACTGACGCACAACACCTTCACTCAAAACGTTTTGGCCATATACAGTACACAATTAACGATGAATGTCTGCCGCTGAAAGGTTTTTTGCCATCAAAAATCTTATCATAGCATGCTCTTTGCAACTGGCGGGATTTTCTATTGCAGCACTCATTTTGAAAGGCTATAACGAGTGAAAGAATAGCAGCGCGACCATCCCACTACACAGCTGGATATGTACTGAGCTACTATACAAGTCGGCACAGAAATCATGCCACTTCCCCCACTACTTCTCTCGCTACGTGGCAATGGAGGTTACTTTCCGAATAGCCCTCGTAAGGTTTTGTAACAAATAAAATGTACTTTTATTCCATATTTGTTTCATTTGACTAACTCCTTTCATTTGCAAGTTACATGCGACTGTGCAGCCACCCTCGTAATAACACCTGTATTTCACGGATGCAAATAGTCTTCTTCATAACATAGTTCCTTACTACAAGGACCAACCTGAAGATGTTTTAGAAAATAAAAATGTCAAAATGTTTTACCTAAATTCTTCCTGCAATGCATTCTAAGAAGTGTAATTTGCTCACAACACATTAAACTTCACTTTTGTACAAGTATAAATGAAAGGTGTCTTGAGTGATATAAGCACAAGAAACTTTCTACAATAATGGATAATTGCTGAATTGAAATAGTTGTCTGTTATGAAGAAGAGTCTCAGGCTGAAAAGTACATGTTATCAAACAGTATATAAATTCTATAGAAAAAATACTCGAACACTACTGTCGGTGAACACTACGCTCAGTCCTCAAATCAATGAGCATCCACATGCTCAAGCAAGCAGAAGGGTTGGAAACTGTAAATGTGTACTCGGCTGTCACTACACAACTAAACTTGATACATGGTGTGAACAGAGCTGGAAACTCCCGACACTTAATGAATTGTTCTAGTACTCCCGACAATTGAAAATAATCTATGTATGAATTTACGTAACCAAAATTCCTAACCCTTATTCCTGCCAGAAGTTTTAGCTAATTCTAATTCATTTTCATAGATTACTGTACAGAAGATGGATTATTTATTAGCTGTAGCTCTAAAAATCCATTCATATATACAATTCTCTATAACTTATCCATCAGTTTGAGAAATACTCTTTAACTATACTGGTTTTTATTTTATAGAATATTGAAACTTTCAACTTGTGAAACTTACTTGTCTTTTCTTCTCGTACGCGTTTTGGCGTGGTGTTCACCTTCGTCAGCTTTCAGACAGACTATCATTACCTTGTAACGGTTTTTATTTTGAAAGGTATAGTGGGGGTGGTGTGTGGAGGAAGGGGATTGGCGCGGGGATTTAAATTATTGTTAGTTTTTTGTATAATTGTGTCAAAAAGTGTGTGTGATTTATACTGTAATTGTAATATGGTTTTTATTTTCAGATGAATATAATTTTTTTTATTTTACTTATTTTTCTCTTTCCCACTTGACACTTGTCTGCTAATACATAACATGAATTTTTTGTTCTTGTGTAATAAGCTACATTAATTTCAATAAACAAATAAAAAATATTAATAATTTAACAAATACACAAACAGTGCCATTTATGCCAGATATCACAACTGATCCACACAGGCAACAGTGAGAAACACTCTGTAAATCTATTTTCTTGATCAACCCTTTACACACATCACTGTCTACTGAATGTCATAACAAAATGTAGTACAATTGTGTCTAAAATGTGTTAAAATTTTAGTGTAGTGAGAGTGTCTGTTATACAGAAGAAAATCCATTATTGGAAAGTATTTTAACCATGTCTACCACTTTATTTGGGGTGGTGGGACTGCCTTCACTACATGTATAAATGCATAAAACTGACAAACTGTAGCCATTTTACAATACACAGTAGTAATGTACTATGAGGAAAACACAGAATTCACTGTACTGCAAGGACAATACCACAACTCACTTAATACTAATAAAATTAACAATGAAGAAAAAACTCCAAATATAGTATGTTAATTAACACATCTACTATATAATTCAATTATTTTCAAATCAATATACCTCTTATTTCCTATCAACATTATAACCATATTAGAGTTTGAATGCTGACGAGCATCTTCAAGCCAAGTTGTCAGGTGGTTGAACGTCTCTCTACGTGTAATGTCATATACTAATAATGCTCCAGCTGCCCCTCGGTAATAAGATCTAGTAATGGAACGGAATGCTTCCTGCCCTGCTGTATCCCAAATCTGTAATTTAATCTGTTTTCCATCTATTGTAATCATGCGTGCTCCAAATTCAACACCTGAAATTTCAAATAAATATAAATAAAATTAATTAATGTAAAAAAAGAAACACTAAATTAATGTTTAATGTATCACAACAGTCAGAAAATCAGTATTTTTTTCTACTTGGCTTGCAAATTTGTTTTCTCAGAAAATATAACTACATAATTATTGAAACACTAAAGTAAATGTCTGCATCTTGTACCATTTCACATCATGATACAAAGTATACTTGCCAATTCCATCAAAATAAAATTAGTTCTGAACAACTCTAATGGTTATCTTTGTTTACTATGCTTTATGCCTAAGCACGTATAACTGATATCAATGCAGACAGGAAATGTAAAACTTAAGAGTGAATTCAACTGCATACCACATTATGAAAATTTTGATAGCTATCCTGGCACTTCTTTATGCCTTGCACCTAGTACGCAGGAAAGCTTACAGTTCTGAAGCACTAGCATTTGCATTGTCATGTAATATAATATCATGTAATAAGGAGTGCAAGGCATTTACATTCTTATATACTTCTGTAGTTATTATTTCCCTTCTGACCTGGAAGCCTACAGGCTTCTCTCCAGTCAGAGACTTTCAAGGCAACTAGTTAATACAATTTTCACCAGCGTTGTGCTCATAATGCCTCAAGTATCCCTCTTCATTAACCAAACAATAACTTCCTTCTAAATTCATATTATTTTGATGATAGCATAGACAGCACCTAGCAAAGCATAAATATCGGTATGGAGAACCATACATGACTTCCTTGTTGTAAGATTTATGTTTAAAATAATTTACTTGAATTCGGTTCGGTAATTTCTAAAAAAATATCGCCCACCCTCAAACTAATTTTACTATTTATAGATATTTTTGTTATTATGGGGTAGTCGTTTAATATAATGTTATTTTCAGTCATTTTATCCATAAAAATTAGGTAGGCTTACTTTATTCTTATAAAGAAACTGAACTACGCAGATAATCATCCCTCCTCCGAAGCGCTCCGAAGTCACTCATGGAACCTGAGCATCTTGCAGAGGGTTCATTCCCTAAAGACGTAAAGTTTGTCTATGAACTGTTCCTCTGTAAACACGTGCAGTTACACTGCCCAGCGATCCACAGGAAACAAATCGCTATCCATGCTGGACACTTTTTTGGCTTGCACGCGTTGTGTTGGTGTGGGTTTCGGCACTTTCCATTTAAAAAGCGTGCAAATGTAAGAAAATAAACATGAGTGAGGCCAGAAATAACGCGAATTGTGTGTGTGTCTTGCCTGCCTTTTTATTGCGGTAATCATAATAATAAAATGGAAACGTAAACATTACATAATTGAAATATGCTTGCCTGCCACGAACGATATATTTTCTCTCATACATGATTTAAATTAAAATGAAAAAATACAGACTTTGTTAAAGTGAAATGAAATGTTTCCATAGAAACTACTTCTTTGTTGCCAATAACGTATTACACATATAAAACTTATAAAATTTACTTCCTCCATCATCAACTACCATTTTAATTTATAAAAAAATTACCCCCTCCCCCTTCAACTACCCTTTTCATTTATAGATATTTCATCTACCTTTCTATAATAGATTATTATGACCTTCTTTTCAAGATACTTCATTTATCAAAATTAAGCACTTTACTCTTGTTAAAACATAAAACGTTGCAGGTAAACTACCCCTTTCCCTTAACCGATCTTCACCAAAATCAATAGGCCTTGAGTCGAGTACTCTACAATTCAGGGCTATATGCAAAAAATTATTTGATTCTGTTTGAATTTGCAGCTGTTATCGTTTGCCATAGAAAAAATTCTATACACAGACACTTTTTGAAAAATGACTTTTTTTCATGTTTTGATGGTAGTACAATCAGAATCTGCCGTTATCTCGAACATGATTTTTTTCACCATGACCATACTTCCATTTCCTTATGGAACATGGAAGTAATAATTAAAATGAATACAAGAGATGTCAACATGTTCACAGGTCCTTATTAATGCTTAACAAAATTCACATTCATTAAAACAATAACTTCCTATGATGTACATGTACCTATTACAAAGAATTCACACCATACAATAAGTCGCCAAGTCAATAAATTCAACAAACTGCAACTACAACAAATAAACACTCAATTGCATCTGTAAATACCACTCACACTAAATTACCACAGAGAACTGTACACTGTACTCTGTTCTGTAACTGTTGATCAGTTATACAATCAACAACTAAATGTACTCACTGTATGACAATGTACATAATTAACTTATCTCCTTAAATCTATGTTTCCTTAAGCACATACATTCTTAATTATCCTAAATCAGGTTTTGTCTGAGACTTACACTGCCGGCATCGATGTTATTAAAATTGTTGTTTTCCAGGCTGTAAGGTCATGGACTAAAGCTGTTGATTGCAGCAGCCGTTTCAGCTGTGGCTTAGTACTAATTCAGGCTACACATTGACACAGATGTCTCGGTCAGTGACCACAGTACTGTAGTTAAGGCTAGTAGCCCCAAGAAGAGTGCCTATATTTATAAATTTTTGAAGTCTAGGTGGCTAGATTGTTCACCTATTCAAGGAATTCTTTAGTATAATGTGCATTAAAACACCTGATTATAGTGTTACGACATCACAGAACAATCTACGTGTTTGTCGAATGTGCCAGAAGAATCTCCCTCTAATGTGTGGTATACGTGACTCTAAGACGCATTCGCGAGAGGTTTCTTGAAACCGCCAGCCGCGTGGACTGTGTCAAGGCCACAGTTACTTACATAGTTCATACTGGCGCTAACATGCATTATGGAATAATCTAGTAATTTGGGGCGGTATAAATACCAGTACTCAACGACGTTCAGTTGAGTATAGTGGCGATATATTTACAGAGCGGTTCGAGTTATTAACGGGCGAGATTACTGTGTACGTTCAAGTAGTTATTAGTGAAGTGTTGCGTTTTATAATCGGGCGGTATAATTGTAATACAATTGTGTTTAATATTAGTGACATTTTATTGTGTGTGAACAATTTTTATTACTTCCATATTCCTTAAGGAATGGAAGTATGGTGATGGCAAAAAAAATCGTGTTCGAGATTATTGCAGATTCTGATTCTACTACACTCAAAACATGAAAAAAAGTCGTTTTCCGAAAAGTGTCTGTGTGTGTGTCTGTCTGTAGATTTTTTTTCTATGGCAAACGATAACTGCCGCAAATTCAAACAGAATCAAATAATTTTTTGCATACAGCCCTGATTTGTAGAGTACTCAAGACCTATTGTTTTTGGTGAAGATCGGTTGAGGGAAAGGGGTAGTTTACCTGCAACGGTTTTTTTTTATCAAGGGAAATTTTTTTTTTTTTGGCAAACGATAACAGCCGCAAATTCAAACAGAATCAAATAATGTTTCGCATACAGCCCTGAATTGTAGAGGTCTCAAGACCTATTGTTTTTGGTGAAGATCGGTTAAGGAAAAGGGGTAGTTTACCTGTAACGTTTTATGTTTTAGCAAGGGTATTTCCTATGGCAAACGATAACAGCCGCAAATTCAAACAGAATCAAAAGATTATTTGCATACAGCCCTAAATTGTAGAGTTCTCAAGACCTATTGTTTTTGGTGAAGATCGGTTAAGGGAAAGGGGTAGTTTACCTACAACATTTTTTTAACAAGTGTATTTTCTATGGCAAACGATAACAGCCGCAAGTTCAAACAGAATCAAATAATTTTCTGCATACAGCCCTGATTTGTAGAGTACTCAAGACCTATTGTTTTTGGTGAAGATCGGTTGAGGGGAAGGGGTAGTTTACCTGCAACGTTTTTTTTCTATGGAAAACGATAACTGCCGCAAATTCAAACAGAATCAAATAATGTTTTGCATACATCCCTGAATTGTAGAGATCTCAAGGACTTTCGATTTTGGTGAAGATCGGTTAAGGGAAAGGGGTAGTTTACCTGCAACCTTTTACGTTTTAACAAGAGTAAAGTACTTGAAAATTTATTTAAACTTTTTGAAACAATGGTAATTGTTTAAAATAAAATAATTTTGTTGCCAGGTAACAAAAATAAAGTCATTTTGATTATAAAATATAAATATTTACAACAAGAAAAGAATTTTCAGTTTTCAAAATTTAAATATATTTTTATAAAACAATGGGTTCTTCATTGAGGTGGGGACCATGTCACTCACTCCATCTCAAGCCTCTCCCATTTTGCAGAAAAAGAGGACCCTGTCAAGGCTGATACTTTGACGACAGTGACAGGGCTTTCCACCAAATTCAGCAGAGTGACAGGTAGGCCCAACTCTGATTGGCTCCTCAGATTTCCCCAGCGTTAGTAGGTTCTATGAAAATATTTTATTTCAAAAATTATTTTAAATATAAATCTTAGATATGTTTTATAAATCTCATGTTGTATGTTTTAACATGGGTAATTTTTTATATGACGAACCATAACTGCCGTAAATTCAAACAGAATCAAATAATTTTTTACATATGTGCCTGAGCTATAGAGAACTCAATGTCTGTTGATTTTGGTGAAGATCGGTTACGGGGAAAGGGCAGTTTACCTGAAACATTTTTTGTTGTAACATGAGTAAAGTACTTAATTTTGATAAAGTATCCTGATAAGATCTTAATAATCCACTGTAGAAACATAGATGAAATATCTATAAATGTAGAGGCTAGTTGAACGGGCTGGGGGTAATTTTCTATAAATCAAAATTATAGTTGAAGGGGGAGGGGATAATTTTTTTTTATATGTGTACTACGTTATTGGCAACAAAGAAGTATTTTTTTGTTAAAATTCCTTCCCTGGCTGTTTGGCTGAAAATGATTTTAAATATAAATCTTAGAATATGGAAGTGATGTATGGTTCTCCATACCGATATTTTGATTTGTTGTAGTAGACTGTGTTGTTAATTACGAACTGTTTAACTGTAAAAATTAAAGTTGGTGATTAGTGACTTAATTGTTGTCTTGTACTTATTTTGTTTTCCACTGTACCTACAACGATCAAGTAGACCGTCGTAACAGTGGTGTCAGAAGTGGGATAGAACGGTTAACAGTGGACACTTTGTACAAGACGAGTGTAATTCGCAATTAATCGGAAAACAATGGATGCCAGTCAGATGATGGAAGCTTTCCAAATGCTGCTGCAGCAGACGCAGGAAGAAGCAGAAAGACGACAAAAAGAAGAACGAAGACAAGAAAGAGAAGAAGCAGAAAAACGACAAGACGAGAAAGCGGAAGCGAGACAGAAAGCCCTCCTGCTGGAGGCACAGAGGAACAGAAGTGTGAAACAGAAGGCATCAAAGCATTAATACAGGAGCAGAAACAGATCCAAGAACACAGTACCGCAGAATTAGGTCTCCTACGAGGTGAGCTTTATAAACAAGTTACTAAAATATCAGAGGTACAAGAATCAATGACATTAAAAATAGCTGAAGTAGAAAAATCTGTCTCGAGTGTTGAAGAATCGATGTCTAATAATATAGCTGAAGTAGAAAAATCAGTCGCAAGTGTGGAAAAAGCTATGTCAACAAAAATAGAAGACTCGATTACAAATATAAAAGAGCAGATTAAAAATGAAGTCGAACAGTGCTTGAAGTTACAACCAAAACAACTTTGTGAACAGACTGTACCAATGATAAAGACAGAAAAAGATGCAGAAAATAAGTTAATAGAGAAAGTCACTTTGCCTGCAGTAGGGACAGTTCATGTCAAAGCTTCAACCTTTGATGGAAGCAGTCACTGGGCAACGTACCTCCGCCAATTTGAAGTTGCTGCATGCAAATAATTGGACAGAGAAAGACAAGGCAGTCTCACTCGTTCTCGCATTAAAAGGATCCGCGGCAGAACTACTACAGAAAGTACCACCTGACAGTCAGAACATCTATTCCGAGTTGATAAAAGTTCTAGAATTATGGTATGGTGATCAACATTTGCGAGATGTGTACTATGCTCAGTTGAGAACAAGACGACAACGTTCCGGGGAGAGTCTTCAAGAGTTTGAAGCAAGTATCGACAGATTGATTAGCTTGGCCTATCCTGAAGCACCAGAAGATTTCCAAATAAGGTTTGCGGTGCAGACATTTATTAATGGCATCGGAGATTGTGAACTTCAGCAAGTGTTACGAATGGCAAGACAACGAAATAGCTCAGAAGCTCATGTTCACGCCCTAGAGTTTGAAGCTGCCAAGTCAGCGTCCCGCTACATTAATGGGTTTGTGCCATCACACTGCAGTCAGAAGATCCCTGTATCACATTGCCATTACGATGGGTGCAGAAAAACAATGTTGTTGGACAAACAATTCAAAAGTTCAAGAGAGTCGCAATGATTTGAAAAAGACAGAAGACCAAAATGTTACAACTGTGGAAAACGTGGTCATCTACAGGTAGACTGTTGGGAGAAGAAGATACCAAGAGAAGAGAGTGATCGCACCAATTGGAGAAGTAAAGCCCCAGAACAGCAGTTTCCACGCTACATAAGTCCAGTGGAAACTTGATTGTTAATGGATTTGCGGAAGGTAAATCAACATCATTTACAGTTGACATGGGCGCAACCAACAGTGTCCATTGTGCGCCCCGACTTAGTCAGCAACCGCCAGCCTCTAACTAGCTCTTGTACAATACAGACTGTGACTGGAAGCCCCGTCAAGGTGCTAGGAAAGATAGCCATACGTGTACGCCTGGGTCTTCTCGAGTTTAGCCACCAAATGCTCGTTGCAGACATTGTCGATGAAGTGATTCTTGGCACGGACATTATGAATGCCTATGGATTCGTTGTGGACTTCAGAGAGAATGTCCTGAAGGTTGGCCAAGAGAAGATAAAGCTTTGCATGGCTAAAATGACAGGGTCTACCAACCATTCGATTAAGCGAGTGGCATTAGTCGAAGAAAAAATCAACAGGTCTGGGCAAGAGGAACCCTCCCTATTGCAAGCGAAAATGGAGGAAGAACTAGCAGAGGAAATACAAATAAGTGTAACAACAAAAGAAGTGATTGGAAAGCCAACTATGGGTGTCGAGACAAAACTCTTGCTTGTTCCTGAGCTGATAGAAGCGCCCAAGGGCAAAGTGGCTGAAGATGAGGTTACACTAGAGGTTGTTGACAAGAACCAAACAAACTTGGATCAGCCAGTGGTGTTTAGGTCATCAGTACATGACGCAACGGGAGTGATTCCAGCAAAACTAGTGGTTGAGTGGAAGACTCGCATTCCTGGAACGTGATGTTCGGATCACACGAGACTGAATTCGAAGAACCGGAGAATTATCTTTCACAAGGACGTCCACCTAGATCGCCTGGTCGAGTATTACTTCAGAGACGGTTTGCCAGTTCGGGACGAACAGGCTTAAGGAGGAGGCAGTGTTACAACATCACAGAACACACAATCTACGTGTTTGTCGAACGTACCAGAAGAATCTCGTTCTAATGTGTGTGGTATATGTGACTCTAGACGCATTCGCGAGAGGTTTCTTGAAACCGCCAGCCACGCGGACTGTGTCAAGGCCGCAGTTAATTACGTAGTTGCATACTGGCGCTAACACGCATTATGGAATAATCTAGTAATTTGGGGCGGTATAAATACCAGTACTCAACGACGTTCAGTTGAGTATAGTGGCGATATATTTACAGAGCGGTTCGAGTTATTAACGGGCGAGATTACTGTGTATGTTCAAGTAGTTATTAGTGAAGTGTTGCGTTTTATAATCGGGTGGTATAATTGTAATACAATTGTGTTTAATAGTGACATTTTATTGTGTGTGAACAATTTTTATTTGATTTGTTGTAGTAGACTGTGTTGTTAATTACAAACTGTTTAACTGTAAAAATTAAAGCTGGTGATTAGTGACTTAATTGGTGTCTTGTACTTATTTTGTTTTCCACTGTACCTACAACGATCAAGTAGACCGTCGTAACAAACTATTCTTTCTTATAACTCATATTCATGATGATTTACAACTATACAACATAACAACATAATATCCCTGAATGAACACAACAATTAAAGCACACACAATAAACAAAACCAAAACCATCAACTAAGTACCAGTACTGTACTATATGTGCACACAGTGTGGAGCAAACTGAACCTCAATTGAACTGTACTGTTTTCACCTATCAGGTATCATCTCTCATTTCACCACATTCAATTTGTACTGTATACTGATTTATAAAAGACAACTTAATTCTTGTCATTACTCAATACAGCCAACTTCAATTAATTTCAGATTTCATTTCATTACTCGCTCACTAATTGCTAATAGCAATTTTTACAACAAAGATTTAAGAATAAAAATATTAAATAATAACAATAGTTACAACAAAAATACTATAAAATGAAATAGAACAATATGTTTTGAGTTTTTTGTAGAAAAACTAGCCTGTCCATACACTTATGTAGTAGGCCTAAAATCCATACAGTATACAATGTGGACAATCCATACATGTTGGCAAGTATGTCAAGTACTTTGGATCTTGTTGGTTCAGTGTCTACCATCTTGATTCCATGATCCCACTGCATTCCTATGTTACCACCCAACAGTACCGTGCCACCACAACTTCCACTCTGCATTTGTATTATGCCATATTGTGTTAATTTGTTTGTTATAAAGTGTTCATTTCAGTTACTTTCGTTTTAATTATTCAGAGAGATTAATTTTCTTGAACTAGAGGATGTTACTCACACAGAAGACGATCCAGTTTCTTTTCTATAACAAAAAGGATTGCTTCATAATCACCACCGTCGCTTAATGGGCACAACATGGTGTTGAAACTGGGAAATGGAGACCGTTGGAGCTGTGAGTAGTGAGCTTACCATAAATACAAGTCAATTCACCAGGGAACATGATTTGAGGGGTCCACACTGCCATTCAGAACCACAATTTTGTTTATTTATTCCTGGTGTTACACACTAGTGCAACATTTTGTGAAAAGGAGCTGAAAATCAACCACTGCACACGTGTACACTGGTCCAACTACTTAAAGAAAAGTCTGTGCCTCAGAATTCTTAAACAACCCACAGAAAATTAGAAGACCTAACTTAACAATCAAAATTGATGAAAGCCTGTTTTCTCACAGAAGAAATAATATTGGCCGGATATTACAACAGTGGGTATTTGCAGGGTACTGCTGTGAAACAATGGAGTGCTTCTTTGACAGTTAAAGGTCTCTCAGCAATTACTATCCTTCCTCTCATACAGTAATATATGCATCCAGTGTTCCCACTCATATCTGATGAGACGTATGCTTACTGGCAAATAGTTAATTGGCACAAATCACTTGACCATGAACCATTGGTATAATTTTTTGGCTCCCATGCAGGAACACATATGCAAGGAATAGAAAGCATGCAGTGCTCCTGTAAACAGCAAAACACAAAATTGAGTGTGAAGCAATCCAGCAACTCACAGAATCATATTTATGTGAGTTTATGTAGCGAAGAAGAAATGAAAACCATGATTTGTTTCAATAAAATACTTGAAGACATTACAAACTGTTGGCCCCTTCATATTCCTTCTTGTACTTCCTAATTATTATATTATCCATTCCTTGTTTAAGAACAACAAAATAAAGACAACAAATACAAAAGTTTTACCAAATGACAAACAAAATAGCACAAATAAGTCATAAACACATATATTGAAAAAGCATGGGTGTGTGCATATTGCGAGGGTGGAGATAGTGGGATCATGGAATCAATATGGTAAGATACTAAACCAACAAGATCAATTATTTTTAATAAAATCAATTAATTCCATTATAATAGAAAGGTATTTTAACTCTTATTTACTTCCTGAATTACATCACATAATTTAAAGTATATATTAAGTCTTCTTATAAACCACAAACACTATACTATATAAACTATATAACTATACACTAATAATAAAAATAACAGCATAATGACTTTCCTATAACATACACACAAACAACAAGGATAACAAAAACAAACAAAATGTACAGTTACAGTGTTGCAACCACTTGCACAATTCTATGTCATTTATACTAATTACCAATTGTGAGATCATGAACAGGCTGGAACCTCTTGTCCGTGAACTGCAACAATAGACATGATTTTCCAACTCCTACAACAAATTAAGAACACTAAATTTTCATGTATGCTTATATAATTAACTAACTATAAAATTATGAAAAGTATTTAAAATAAATATAGGCCTTCTTGAGTCTACCTATTTTTTTCGATGTGGCACAGTTCTAGTATAAATATAGCATGCCAAAAAATTAACGTACTAGAAACTCCACATAACAAAAATCTGTACTTTTATTATTGGTAGTTTAACGTATTAATTATTCATATTTAATAAAATATTACAGTATCAATATAAACATCTTTCAATTTTTTATTGACACATATCATTACAATTTTCCTTCACAAATGCACTTGGAAATATTTGTTGAATTTAGAGATATCATCGTCAAATTCTTAACACTAGTTCTTAATCTAATATTTGTCAAAAAATTAAATACTATTCTGTGGCACACTTCATGATGCTGGATTTGGCTCATCATATTTGGAAAAATATTACCAAAATGAAGATTAGTACATCAGTGTATGTAGTACAGTACGGGCCCGTATCTGTGTACTTTGTTACTTTACTAAATATTCAGCACAAGAGGTGTGCTGATAAGTGAGTCTTGAACAAACACTGTTATAATTTATGAATTTTTATATAAATACATATAAATTTTCTCATGCTACATCTGTTTGATTTTGTATTACTTTCATTATATCTATATTAGTTGTTGTACCGACTATTGTTTACTCAGATGGACTTGAATATTTTTGTTATTCACACCGATTCTGAAATATTTCTGATATCAATTAGCATGCTTTTTTTCTACACTACTTTGCCAACTAATTCCTGCTAAAACTGTTTGTTGATGATCATATTCGTAATTTTGCCTCTCTTCGTTCTTTCAGTTGTCCACTTCAGAAATCTCACCTCATTTGCTTGCAGACACCTTTTATGTTTCTTTAGCAGGGTACATACAATGTCCCAATAGCAATATCAGTAAAAAAAATGTCTTGCAGGCCAGTATCTTGGGTTTTTCTTTGATTTATTTGTTACCCATAACAACGATGGAAATCTGAGAGTAAATTATGTTTTTCTTCTGCGCACAGTGGTTTATTTGTTCCTAGATATTAAAACATATTCCTAGTTGATGGTCATGGATTCTTCAATAGTTTTTGTTTGGTTATGACCATTACTTTGCTTATGTCCACACTAATTTTCATCTCTGGTGTGACGAGAGGAGTTTTGAAGTTCAACCCCCCCCCCCAAATGGATAAAAAAAGAAATGTCAAAAATTAATGTGCCAGCCAAAAATGTAGTCACACAGATTTAATTAATATCAGTTCACATAGGATATCACTTTTACTCAACTGAAGATTGCTTTGATGGGTCCACAGATACACAAATCTTTATTTACAAATATGGACATATGGGCTTCACTCATAGGATGGATGAATACATAAAAACATTCAGATGCTAAATGTTAAACTACAGCATTGCATAATCAGTATTACAAATTGAATTCAAACTTGCCTAGATGCAGTTGGCAAGACCTACTCACTAATCCGATGTGTCTGCCTGCAAGGTCAGGTAGCTTTGCTGACATGGAAAGACAGACATGAGCACTAGTATGCCACAGAATAGCAATTGTGGTATGCTACATCATGACAAAATGACTGAGGTTTGCTTCATGTACAAAATGGCTTTACTACACATTGTTAGTTGTCTGATGGTTGAGGGACTGTTCAAATTTTTATTCTAACTTTTAAAATTTAGTCCTGTTATCAATTAGGAAAGACACAGCCTTTGAATGTTTATTCACCCCACAGCGTACCAAACTTGGTTTACAATATTTATAGTGCAATAATTTATTTAATCACAACTTACATAGTTTCTATATTAAACAAATTTTCGCTTGCTATTTGAATTGTATACTGATTGTTCTATTGCTGTATCTCTATGCACCTACTACTGTATTAATGTACCTATTGTTGTCATCAGTTTTCAATCGATACTTAAAGTATATAAGTACTCCTTTTACAAGTACATCATAAGCCCTACCGTGAACTCATTTTGTACAGTAACTTCAACAAAATTTGGAGCCAACCACAGATTTGCATGCCCCACATCATGTTTTTTAAATGTTTGTTTTTGAGGGCCTGTAGTACACATTTTATGAAAATTTTTAATTTCTGAGGGAAAATAAGATCAATTTAATTCCATTAGCTGCAAAATTTTATAGATACATAGGATTAAAATTTGTCAGGCTGTTAGACCATAATCTAAGGTCTACTCCTGTAGGATACTAGATATTTTGCCTGTACCTATAACAGCTATCTTCAGTGGATTGGGAACTGAGATTTGCCCATGTAGGACTAAGTGAAAAGATAATCTTACTAGACTGCCTGTGTTTCAGTCCTAACCAGGCAGTTGAGATATCAGTTCTTACTTAACTGAAGATTGCTTTGATGGGTCCATAGATCCACAAAACTTTATTTAGAAGTATGGAAATATGGACTCCACTGATAGGCAGGATGAATAAATAAAACAGTCAGATGCTAAATGTTAAACTACAGCATTGCATAATCAGTATTACAATTTGAATTCAAACTTGACTGGTTGCAGTTGGCAAGACTTACTCACTAATCCAAAGTATGTCTGCCTACAAGGTCCGGTAGCTTTGCTGACATGGAAAGACAGACACAATCAGTTCAGTTCATTTGCCTTCATGAAAGGACAACTGTGTGGTGCAAAGCGTTCAACCAATTAGTAATTCAGCTTTAAAATTATGATTTCCTTATCCATACAATATTTTACACATAGTTGGTGCACTGTCAGTTGATGATATGTTAATTGTCATTTAGAAACGGAAAATCCTGTATTTACACAAACTCATGAAATCCAATATCATCAGTATAAACTGTGAAAAGAGGAAATGACAGTGGACAATCCTACCTCCAATGGTTACAGAGTATTTGTTCCATCTACAATTTTGCAATACATACTCTCAACCACCCAGGATGCTCAGAATATCCTCTATACAGTAATTTTAAGTAAAAGGTTCTTGTTCATACTTGTCAAATATCTTCTCATAGCCTATAATGCAATAACTTGGGGATATCAAACTCTTTTGTTTTCCTATAGGCTGTGTTGATGGCATAAATATACAATCTTTACAAGATTTTCCTTTTCTAAAACCATTTTGTTCCTCATTCATTAGAACTTCAGTGAATAGTACTATGTCAATAATCTTAGCACAGATCTTGTATGCTGAACAGAGTACGCTAATGCCATAATAATTTTCAGTTTTAGATTTATCGCCTCATTTTAAAAATGTAGCAGACTACTGCCATGTTCCATTTATTCAGAAGATGTCTAGATATCCAGCAGCAACTAAGCAATGGTAGAGAGCAAATTTGTAATTTTGGGGAACCATACTAAAGAGCTTACTGTTTAAATCATCACAGACTGGTGTTTTCTTGTTCTCATCTAATATGTTTATTACTTATTAGAAGTCATTACGCCCACATTTACATCACTATTTATCTTAATATAACTGTATCTTTGCAACACTTGTGTTCCCACAGTTCTGTAAAGTAATGTAATTGTTCTTTTTCAGCAATAGGTTTGTAATTTAGATTGTCTTTTTCCATTATGTTTAAGTTTTTCAGCTCATACATATCGCTTCAAAAAAAGATTTTAGTGGTTCACGTAACTGCTGAGAGTGTAATTACTAAAGCAAAAACACAGATTTGTGAAAGTGTGATTCAATGAATGTATCCCATCTTGCCTCAATAAAATCAACATTTAGATCTGCTCAGTAAAATACAACAAATGACAGACCACATCCCCTGACCATTTTGGACTTTTAGAACAATTAAATACGGACAATGGTCTCATGCTGCATTCAACATACATTGTGCTGCTGAAATTACTGACCAGACTGCAAAATAAATTAAAAATAGAATAATACAATAGGTTGTAGATGTTCTAAGAAAACTTTTGGTCATTGCTGATAAATCCACAAGCTTATGGTTCAACTCTACTTTGATTGTGTGTCTCTGAAGTGTGAAATCAGTAAAGAACTGCCTCAGTTTTTCTCTTTTTGGACACAATTGAATTACCTGATCAAAATCTAATTAGTGTTTGAATTTATGATGAACTTTTTGAACAAACACAGTTTACACAACTACCTTAAAGAGCATTTAACTCTATTTGCAAGTGATGGTGCAAGTGTCATGTTGGGCAATAATTCTGATGTTGAAATTAAACTAGTAATGAAATATCAAAATTCTGTGTAGCTTCATGAGTAACACACTGGAGTTAGCACTAAGTGACATGATAGACAAGATAATTCACAGATATTTATTGGTAATATTTACATTCTCTATCATAAATCACAGTGCCAACCAGCACTGTGATTTCCACAAGTGTATGCTCTAAATCACAGTGCTCTATGCAGTGGAGTTAGATCAATAAGTACACAAAATCAGAAGAATATTATGCACAAGCTGGATCGCTAGTTCACTCAGAACTGTCAGTGGTTTAGTATGGCTACCACTCTTTATATAACAATTTTACTGCATCTAAAGAAGTTCAACTGAACGAGCAATGTACAATGGATTAATTAGGCAATTTTTCATCCTCTCAATTTTTAATGGATTTGGCAATTGTGTATGTTATTTTAATGGAACTTTCAATGCTCTTAGAAGGTTTACAAAGTGAAAATGTGATCAATGTTTACCCTGACGAACAAATCAGAAGTATCAGCTTTATAAAACATCATAAGAGAAAAACTTGGGACTAAGTGTTTTGAAGCTAAGCTGTGATTCATAGAGATAATTTTTGTGAAGTTACACTTAATGTTAACATAAATACATCAGCCAACAATCAACAACAACTTTTGACAAGTGTTACAAACAACTTAAAACAGAAGTTGTTTCATGGCTTTCAATAATGAACAAATGTCTATGTCTGCAAATACAAACTCCAAACAGGGAGAATACAACTCATCACTCAAAGAAAGTACTTGAAAGCTTTTCTGGCCCTCAGAGAAACCCCTCCCTCCCTCCCCCTCCCCTCTCCTCCTCCTCCTCCCTTCTTCTTCTTCTGGTTTTGGAGATACTGAAACTGAGTGGCTTTTTTGCCAAAGGTTCAAACTAACCATACCAAAACTAAAAAACCGCCACTACAATTATTTTGAAGACAGCTCCTGTTTCAATAAAGGTTTGAGGCTTGAATATTTTGCTCAAAATACACAAAGCTGATACTAAGTAGTTCAGCAAATTGTGAATTGCAGTTTTCAATCAAATGAAGCTCATAATACCACCTACTTGAATCTGGTTAGCAATTCCATGTTTCATCTATACTGTTTCTGAAATGCCACAGTTCTATCCTGTAAGACTGGAATATGGATCCATATATCACACGCTGGTTACGAAAACATCAACCTCTCCTAACAACCAAAAATGTGAGCCAAAACAAAGTCTAAGAAATGATGAGAACAATATTTTTGGGAAGTTTTTGTAAATTATTTGTAAATTTAGAACCTCTTGTTGTGAATTCCACCCAAATTATTATTACAATGGCATATCCTATATTCTTATATATCTGCATTTATAAAAAAATCAAATACAACACTTGAAAATTAATTATCCATATTTATGTAAAAGAACTCTTGCAATATATTTCTCCCTATATTTTATTTTACTAGCCTGAATTACAAAGAAAATATCAGTCTAGTAATAAACCTCCCCCAATCATCACCAAGATCAGAGCATTTGAATACTGATAAATTTAGAAGTACACCCTGCGTAGTTCATCTTTATGGTATGTGTTCATATTTACTAAGACAGAAATTATAAGAACACACAATAATTAATTTATATACAACTGATTAAATCTTTTATAATTTAATGCACAATTTGTTAAATCTTACTTGCTTAATAAGTTGTAAGAAGTCCTTTATGAAAATCAGTAGGTGGTAAGTTTTCATTAAAAGTTACCATTTCAACATTTTTACCATTCGTATTTTTATAAATTTAAAATCTTATATTTCTTTGTTTTAACTGTTAAAGCTATGGGAATATGTTTTACTACCATGACTGGCTTAAATTTGGTATCTAATATTAGTTTTAATTAATTAGCTTTTTTACAACATAATCCCCCCTCTATTCTGTTTCACCTGTTATAATACCTGTTATAAGATCAGAATACAGTGTACTGAAACTGAAAAATTTCTTCCTGCCTAGTCTATATCATCCCTGCTTTTCAACAAAAAAGTCAAATGACCTCATGGCTGAGAATAGAATGTATCACTAGAGGCCGTATTACATTTATCAGAAAGCAGCGCTGCAATCCGTTCGCAGAAAGCAGCGCTGCAAAATGATCATGTTCGACCCTATTACACCTAACATCTTTCTGCGCTGCTTTCTGATCATCCACGCAAAGGAGGGCAGAAGTTTTAAGGGAGTTCATCTTTTTTATTACCACATCACGGGTTACACTCTTGTCAACTTCATTAAATTTTTCTCATAATTCTGTCCACGTCTTCTCTTTGGCTACACGGCCCAAATATTCGGAACTTTTAACTTTCCACAGACACGAGTGATTTTTATAAATTTCAATTATTTCACTTATTAGCTCTTTTGAATATACTCGAAGATCTGCCATATCGTACGTAAAACGAAATAACATTTTTCAGTAATCTTCAGCGTGTGAATATTTAATTGCTACGGTTGAATTGGTTATGTGAACGCGTGGGAAGGCAGTTGGTCCAATGGAGAACCTCTGGTATGTATGATAGCAAGACGTTTCAGCTTTTTAACTAATCAGTCCTCCATTAATGTAGACTGTTGCCATCTACTTGACAGCATGGTAGACATAGTTGAAGCATGCTACAGAGGCCATGGCCAAAAAGAAAGTACCCTATGAATCATATCCTGGAACATTTTTTATTTTTCTTGTTAAATTTATGCATCATAATTTTATCAATAAATAATAAAATAAACATACTAGTTTATACATTTTTTGAGCTATCCTTATACTTTAGAAAAACATTGTACAGACAACAAAAGGTGTAATACTAAATTACTTTTGTTATAAATTCAGCATAAATTAATTGACATATTTTAATTTATGTGTATTTCTCTTTTTAATTAATTAAGCCCCACTTTTGTTGTGGTGCCAATGTAATACTAAATTTTGCCCGACGTTGTGTGCGTCAATGTAATAATAAAATATGCCCCTCAGTTCCGGAGCGCCAATTTAATAATAAAATATTTTATATGCTCTTTATCTCAGGGTAAAATATAAATAAATGCTCAAATTTTCTTATAAATTGTTCTTCAATTTATTACAATTAGCTATGATTGATTATCATACTTTATCATTTATATATGAACTATATAAATTCTAATCAAAATATAAACATATTCATTTTCATAAATCTTATTTCATTACTCATATTCATAGCTCTAATAATTTAAATATTGTAATTCTTATTCAAAGACAAAACTTTTAATAATAATTTTCTTAAATTATTATATATTACGACATTGTTAATTATTGATCTGGATTCATTTAAAATCGGTGCTTATAGATGAACTTAATTTCCATAATTTCCTAATATGATTTAATTTTGTTCTAAATAAAATTTTATCTTAATCCTTTAATTAAATCTTATGAGTTCTTTAAGTGAACAGACAGTGGACCTAATACTAATTATGGCATGAAAATTTTACTTGTGGTATGTATCCAAATCTGGTAGCAGTTCATATTGTGTGGTTGTCATGTTGATCGTCTGGCGTGTCTGCGATATTTCCCTCTGGATTAGCAGATTGTAACGTGGTCTCCTTTGAGTCACAAGACACTGCACAACACCAAACTTCACTCTCTCAAATTAGTTCGCGTTAATTGTTATTATAGTTTTCGCTTCTACAGCCATTGTTAATTATTATTTATTAACTGCGTTATGGTTTGAATCACTGTTGTTACGGGTTTAGTTCGTTTCGAAATGTTACTCGATGATGAAGTTATTGTTGCGTATTTGCACAACTAAATCACAGCGTTATTTAATTATCATTTGTGTTGTATTAATTCACTTGTACATCACTAGTAAAATTACAGTTTTTCTCCTTACCGAAATCTGTTCTAGTACGAGCTTACTTTTCTAACCATCGTACCGAATTTCTCTAAGTCCAATAACTATGGGAATCTCGGTCGCGGACTTACACTCCCGTTTCCGTCAAAATTTTTAGTTAAACTCCCCGAGCGCGCCTTTCTCGCGTCCCTATATCGAATTCCATATTTCTCCCACTTACTTCCGATTTTTCTAACGCTGTTTTCCAATTGGTTCTACTTTACGACTCTTCAGATTTAGAGACCACCTATTTTTCCGAAAGAACTTCTCTGGTAGGCCTTTGGATTCCCACCAGATTCCTTCCCTAGGTCACTACACTGAGGTCGTTGTCGCTGCTAGATACTGTAGCAATAATTCTTGCCTGTCACTTTTTTGGAGTAAACAAAACAACCCTTAACTTTCTCGTCAAGTATTGTTTTCGTGCATTTGGTTGTTCTAATGGCATCAACTATTGTTACTTACAGGCCTTACCAAACTTCCTTTCAACACTTCTTGCTTGTGTTCGGACATTACTCCCAGCTTTCTCTCTTCTCAGTAAGGTCGAAGTCCTGTCGCTGACCGTTTGAGTCTTTCAATAACATATACCTTTTTTTGTTTCGCTATATGCAGCTGGCGTGTATACGTATTCTGGTCTATTGTTAATACCTGCAGCTGCTCTTCAAATGAGTTCGTTTACTTCTGTGCCCTTTTTTCTACGGATTTGAGGTAGTTGTCAAAGTTTAACGTTTCTTAGTATGGAGAGCGATGAACTCGGCCTATTTGCCGTGAGCGTGTTGGGGCTGATATATGATTTTATTGCCTGTCAGTCACCTCTGCGTTTCACACAACAATTCCCTGTTACGGCGCTTAAAGATACATCTCTACTCAAAATAAGAAAATTTCAAAATTTCTGATTTTGGTGTTATATCGTCCCCGAAATTTGTCGCTTTGGATGGATTTCATACATCTAAAAGAGATTCAAATTTCTGCGCCTTGTCATCGAGGTTTAACATGACGAAATGCATACATTTTATATTCCTAGTATTGGCTCATCATCCGTTGGACGTAGTGTAATGGATTTGCTACCTGTAGTGACCCACTGCGGGCTGTTTATTATGTAATGCAAACAGTACCCCAGGACCCTTTTCCAAAACACTTTCGCTTTCCGTTTTTAAATGAATCCGTTACATATATCTTTTAACTTTCTTTTTTTACAACCCTTACTTAACATATAATTATACTTACAAACTAATCTTTAGACATTAAATTTAAACTCGTCATTCTGCATCAATTTAAAACAATTCCTTACATATCCCTTACAGGACCTAGAATATTTACAAAATTAATTTAGCAAGTTTTATTCAATGCTAGCATCATCTATCATATCAATAAATTTTATATTTCTGTAAAATAATTTTTAGAATTCTCTATTTTCATTGTACAATTTTAACACATGTTAATCATTATGTTAACCTTTAATTTAACTATTCATTATTATATTCACATTAATTTACTCTATATTACCTTACAGTATTTATAAAATACTAATTACTATCAAAATTGTTACTAATTCACCAATTACATCTTGCTATTCTAATAATATTATAGATTTCAATGACATAAATTAATCAAGTTTTCTACAATAATTCGCTATTAATGTCCCTTGATAGTCCATCTTTTACTTATTGTAACTTTTCAATCATTTCATTATTTAATTGAATTTTAAGAGTCTTGCATCACATATATATGTATATATCACTATTCTAATTTTATTGATTGTTCTCATTCAATTGTTATATTAAACACATATATTAAACAATCTTATTCTAACCATATTAATTGTCCTTACACTTGCATTCGTTTAACACATATATATATTGTCTATGTACTTATGTTAACATAATTATCGCTAAAAATTTTAGTTCACATTTCGTTATCATGAAGATTATAAGTACTACTACACTTGTTAGTATTTTACTTCATCGTTTATACAATTATACAATTATCATTTTAGTTTAATTAATGTTAAAATTATTACAATTTATTTAATACTCTATTGCGTCTTACAATTGCTTTATAATTCATAACTTTTCACTGGTGTCAACTAAGGATCTGAATGATACTTTTTTAGTTGCCTAGTGTTGAATATTCCTCGTATAGAATCGTTATTCTGGTCGTCCTGTAATTGGTACGTAGCGCTTCCGATTTTTTTTACTATTGTGTACGGACCCTCATATATCGCACAGAATTTTCCTATTATATTCTGAGTAGCGTCCGATATATGATGCGCTCGTATCAGAACTCTTTCTCCCACTTCAAATTCCGTAATTTTCTTCGATTTATTTATTCGGGCCGCTTGTCGCTCTCCCCTTTCCTTGATTCGTAATTGTAGTCTTTCTACATTTACTCCTTCATTGTTAATCACAATAGGGTCTACATACTGTTCCCAATGTCTGGTTGGTTTTTTCCCAAACTGAGCTTCGTATGGCGTAATCTTTATTGTCTCTTGGTATGTTTCATTCAGACACGACTTGATTGTTTTTATGTATTTTGCCCATTTAGTGTGTCTCTCTCTGACAAAAATACGGAACAGGTTTCCGAGCTGCCGGTTCCATCTTTCCGCACTATTAGTGCAGGGATTCCGAATCGCTGTGTATTTAGGTTTTATGTTTAGCTCTTTCAGACCCTCCATCCATTTTCGAGACGTGTATTGTGTGCCATTGTCTGTTAACACACTATCCGGTTTACCATGTATATCAATGTATTGTTGTAGTCGTTTCAATGTTATGTTTGTGGTGGCTCTACGTAAAGCATACAATTCCACGTATTTCGTAAAATTGTCCACTATAACTAATAGGTACTTCACTCCACCACTGGACATCGGTAGAGGTCCGTAATAGTCCATGCTCAAGAGCTCTCCCTTTCTTGTAGGCAGGATGGGTCTTGTTTCTCCAGAGATGAGTCGATTCCCACTGTCTTTACATCTCTGACACAGGTCACAACATCTGATCAGCTGGCTGACACTCTTGCACATTTCTTCGAATGTAAAGTGCTCCTTCAGAAGCTGCAGAGTCCTTTTTGTACCTGGATGGCCATATATCTGGTGGATCTCTTGTATCAATTCCTTCCGAATTTCCTTTGGGATGTATAACTTCCACTGCGTCTTCCATCTCCTATATAGTTTATTGTTTATTACTTTGAAATGTTGGTTTAATTTATGATGGTCTCCCTCCTTAACTCTGTTGATCAATTGTCCTAACTTCTTGTTTTCCATTTGTAGCAGGTGTATTTTTCTTAACTTTGTTGTTATATCTTTGTTCATTTTTATTTCCATTGTGTGGATGTAGTATTCGTATTTCTCGTCGATGGGTTCGTTTATAGTATCACCTTCTGGGTATCTGCTTAAGAGGTCTGCAACAACATTGTCTTTACCGCTGCAGTGCAATATCTCAAAGTTATACTCTTGTATCGCAAGTATCCATCTTGCGATCCTGGTATTATTTAAATGGCATTTTTGGATAAACGTTAACGCTTTGTTATCGGTTAATATAGTAAGAGGTTGGCCTATTATATATATCCTGAATTTCTTTAAACATTGGACGATTGCTAACAGCTCCTTTTCAGTAGTAAAATAGTTTTTCTCCGCATTTTTGAATGTTCGGCTAGTGTACGCTATTACGGCAATCTCCCCTTCCTTGTCGATCTGGTATAGTTGACCTCCGTAAGCATAGTTGCTTGCGTCACACTGCAGATAGAAACGGCGTCCCTGTATAGGAAATTTTAATACCACAGATTCTATAAATAATTCTTTTACAAGTTGGAATTGCTCCTCCATCGTTTTATCCCATTTAAACTTAATGCCTTTCTTTAGTAGATGCAATAAAGGTTGCGTGCACTCCGCGTACCTACTGGTGAACTTATTATAAAAGTTTGTTAAACCCAAGAAACCTTTTAATTGCTTTGGGTTTCGTGGAGATGGGAAATTTAAAATTGCTGAAACTTTATCCGGTGTCGGTTTGATTCCTTTCGTAGTTAGACAGTAACCCAAATATGGTATTTCCTTCCTGAAAAACTGGGATTTCTTTAGATTGACTGTGATATTAGCTTTCTTCAAGTTGTCCAACAAGCTATTTAAGTGTTCCATATGTTCTTCCTCACTTTGCGAGAAACACAAGATGTCATCTATGTATATAATCGTATGTTGCTTAACTTCCTCGGCCATCACATGGTCGAGTCCCCTGGCCAAGCCTGCTAGGCTGGTGCTCAATCCAAACGGCGTTACTTTAAATCTGTAGCTCTTACCTTCGTATAAGAAACCAGTGTGATCTCGACATTCCTCCTTGAGTGGAATTTGCCAGAAACTGTTTGTTAAGTCTATTGTGGACATGACTTTGATGTTGCTGCACCTTGCGAGGATCTCGTTGATCGGCGGAGGTCCCTCATAATCCGGGATAGTGATACTATTCACCTTCCGGGCATCTAGGCATAATCGCACCCTCCCGTCCCTTTTAATTACAGTTACCAGAGGTTGTATGTAAGGACTGTGGGCTCGTTCTATTATCCCAAATTCCAGCATCCTTTGAATTTCATCCTGAACTGCCCTCTGATACTTGATGGGGACGGCCCACCCTTTTTGCAGGTAAGGTGTGCTGTCGGTAACCCGGAAACTATGCTGGTATCCCGTTATGATCCCTGGCCTATCTGTAAAGATCTCCTTGTTTTTATCCAGCAACTGACCCAATTGATTTAACCTTGTTTGATCCATTCCTTCTAATTCTTCAAGTTTTTTGTAGATTTCCGTTTCAATGTCACATACATTTTCTTCTATGGTTAGTAACGGTACTTCATAAGGATGTTCTTCCGCATTTGTTACTACTTCCGGTCGTACCTGTATCCACCCTTCTGGTATGTTAATTACCCCCTTTGATTGCTGCAGGAAGTTCATACCAAGAATACAATTTCTCACTAAACCTGGTACTATTAAAAACACACAATCGACACTTAAATTACTGCTTAATACTACTTCTAAAAATACTTGTTTTCTAATACTTTTTGACCTATTTCCCACGGCGCTAACTATCGTGGTGTTATTGACGCTGAGGGTTTCATGGTGTCCAATCTGTTTTTTATTGTTTTCATACCATTCTTCAGATATAGCGTTCACGGCACTACCTGTGTCAATAAGAGAAATTACCGGAACTTGATTTATTTTAATCGCTAGTTCAGGGCTTTTTATTATTTTGACATCAATATTTTGCTCCGCCTCTTCCATTAAGTCTTCCTCGATGATTGGGAAGACTGTAGTAATATTTATCTTGTCTGTATTCGTTTTGTTTTTCTGTTTATACCTTAGGTTTATTTCATTTAATGTTTGGAGTCATTGTCTCGAACTTGAAGGTCGTTCATCCGGTTTTACAGCCGTTTGTCGTTCAATTGTGACACTGTTTATAGTGGTTTGTTTACCTCCTCCCCCGCTGGTCCTAGTTGTCGCTTCTTTTTGTTGGTAATTTTCCCTCCAGCCAACACGTGGTTTACTGCTTTCATTGTTCGGCTGGTTAGACGGCGCGTCCCTTTTGTAATTTATGGCTGGACGGTCGCTTACCTTCTGTTCATTATTGCTTCCTCTTGTATTTATATTCATATATTCACGAAGGAGTGCTTCAAAACCATTTATAGTCGTTACTCCTCTCGTAACCACAGCAATTTGCAATTCTCTGTTATAATGCCTAGCTAATTTCGTGATCATATGTTTATCAGACATGATCGGGATTAACTGTCTGCTTCTTAAGACGCATCGCTCCATGTATTGAATCATGTTAAGCGATCCATTTGGTTTATAGCGCCCATATTCAAGTTGGTCGCGAACCTTCTCTTGTTGAGTCGCACTCCAATATTTGCTCATGAAGGCTTCTTCGAACTCCTTAAACGTCCTTACCTGCTCCCTCACGATTCTCCACCACAGAGCCGCTTCTCCGGTCAAGTGACGTCCGATCCACCGGGTATTCTCCTCACCATAATACGTTTCCTGAATTTCCCGTAACTCCTTCAAGAACTCCATTGGGAAATTATCCTCCCCGTCGAAAGTGGCTTCCTTATTTATTATTGCTGTATTCATGGCTACAGCCGGTCTTTGCTCGATTTCCTCCAGCCTACGTTGTACTCGTTGCTGATTCTCGCGAACCGTTGTTAGGTTGTTGGCGATCTCATCGAGTTTTCGCCCCTTTTCTGTAGAGACTTCGTTTATCTTCTCTTCCGTACTTCGGTTAGCTTCTTTTATGCTCCTTACTTGCTGTTCAATTCCGTCGATCTGCAGTTTATTTTGATGTTGATTGTTGATTATGGCTTCTTGCCATTCCTTCCGGTCACTCTCGCGAGTTTCTTTGTTTTCTTTCGCCTGTTTCTTTATTTCTCTGCTTAACTCCTTAATTCCGCTTTCGTTCTTCTCCTGTACTTCTTCTAACTTTTCTGACTGTCTTTGTAGTTCAGTACCCACCTGGTGGATTTGTCCTTGTAGATCTCCTCTCATTAACTCTATTTTTTCGTCTAATTTCTCGGCAAGTTGTTTACCTATTTCTTCATTCTGTTTTTTCGTTTCTTCAATTTTCCTTATTGTCTCTTCATGTAGCCTTTTCATTTCTTCATTCTGTTGTCTTTGTTTTTCATCTCTCTTCCTTTCCGATTCTTCATTTTGCTTTTTCGATTCTTCAAATTGTTTTTTCGATTCTTCAAATTGTTGTTTCATCAATGCCATTAACATTTGAAAATTTGCTTCAGATGACTGCGACTGTGATTGCGGTCCCCGGGCGCCATTCTCTTCACTCGTTGCAGAGCTCTCTTCATTCACCACATTTCTGTCCTCAGATTGCTCCATCCCCATCTGATTGTTAATTTCGAATACCTCGGAATTTTCTTTCCCTGTCGCCATTTTTGCCTTTCGTCGGGTTATCATTCAGATACTTATCGACAAATAACAATAATAACGTTCTTATTCTACAGTACTAACATTTACTTATTTAACTTAGTGTATCTCTAACCACTGTCTGTCACTGCCCTAGCCTAATTTCTTTAATTAAGCCGTGCGGTGCGGCGCCAATTGTAATACTAAATTACTTTTGTTATAAATTCAGCATAAATTAATTGACATATTTTAATTTATGTGTATTTCTCTTTTTAATTAATTAAGCCCCACTTTTGTTGTGGTGCCAATGTAATACTAAATTTTGCCCGACGTTGTGTGCGTCAATGTAATAATAAAATATGCCCCTCAGTTCCGGAGCGCCAATTTAATAATAAAATATTTTATATGCTCTTTATCTCAGGGTAAAATATAAATAAATGCTCAAATTTTCTTATAAATTGTTCTTCAATTTATTACAATTAGCTATGATTGATTATCATACTTTATCATTTATATATGAACTATATAAATTCTAATCAAAATATAAACATATTCATTTTCATAAATCTTATTTCATTACTCATATTCATAGCTCTAATAATTTAAATATTGTAATTCTTATTCAAAGACAAAACTTTTAATAATAATTTTCTTAAATTATTATATATTACGACATTGTTAATTATTGATCTGGATTCATTTAAAATCGGTGCTTATAGATGAACTTAATTTCCATAATTTCCTAATATGATTTAATTTTGTTCTAAATAAAATTTTATCTTAATCCTTTAATTAAATCTTATGAGTTCTTTATGTGAACAGACAGTGGACCTAATACTAATTATGGCATGAAAATTTTACTTGTGGTATGTATCCAAATCTGGTAGCAGTTCATATTGTGTGGTTGTCATGTTGATCGTCTGGCGTGTCTGCGATATTTCCCTCTGGATTAGCAGATTGTAACGTGGTCTCCTTTGAGTCACAAGACACTGCACAACACCAAACTTCACTCTCTCAAATTAGTTCGCGTTAATTGTTATTATAGTTATTCGCTTCTACAGCCATTGTTAATTATTATTTATTAACTGCGTTATGGTTTGAATCACTGTTGTTACGGGTTTAGTTCGTTTCGAAATGTTACTCGATGATGAAGTTATTGTTGCGTATTTGCACAACTAAATCACAGCGTTATTTAATTATCATTTGTGTTGTATTAATTCACTTGTACATCACTAGTAAAATTACAGTTTTTCTCCTTACCGAAATCTGTTCTAGTACGAGCTTACTTTTCTAACCATCGTACCGAATTTCTCTAAGTCCAATAACTATGGGAATCTCGGTCGCGGACTTACACTCCCGTTTCCGTCAAAATTTTTAGTTAAACTCCCCGAGCGCGCCTTTCTCGCGTCCCTATATCGAATTCCATATTTCTCCCACTTACTTCCGATTTTTCTAACGCTGTTTTCCAATTGGTTCTACTTTACGACTCTTCAGATTTAGAGACCACCTATTTTTCCGAAAGAACTTCTCTGGTAGGCCTTTGGATTCCCACCAGATTCCTTCCCTAGGTCACTAAACTGAGGTCGTTGTCGCTGCTAGATACTGTAGCAATAATTCTTGCCTGTCACTTTTTTGGAGTAAACAAAACAACCCTTAACTTTCTCGTCAAGTATTGTTTTCGTGCATTTGGTTGTTCTAATGGCATCAACTATTGTTACTTACAGGCCTTACCAAACTTCCTTTCAACACTTCTTGCTTGTGTTCGGACATTACTCCCAGCTTTCTCTCTTCTCAGTAAGGTCGAAGTCCTGTCGCTGACCGTTTGAGTCTTTCAATAACATATACCTTTTTTTGTTTCGCTATATGCAGCTGGCGTGTATACGTATTCTGGTCTATTGTTAATACCTGCAGCTGCTCTTCAAATGAGTTCGTTTACTTCTGTGCCCTTTTTTCTACGGATTTGAGGTAGTTGTCAAAGTTTAACGTTTCTTAGTATGGAGAGCGATGAACTCGGCCTATTTGCCGTGAGCGTGTTGGGGCTGATATATGATTTTATTGCCTGTCAGTCACCTCTGCGTTTCACACAACAATTCCCTGTTACGGCGCTTAAAGATACATCTCTACTCAAAATAAGAAAATTTCAAAATTTCTGATTTTGGTGTTATAAAGGATATAGTCTGACTTAATCATTCGAAGGTTTAGTTATTCACTAATCAAATTAGTGAACAAATAAAGTAACTTTCGAATAGTGAAAGAAAGAAAACAGTGTAAATGTAATCAATGCAATTTTTGAAGCTTAAGAGGACATCCCAAACTCTAACTTAAAAATCAAAATAACGCTTCAAATTTAAATATCTTTATTTTAAAAACATGAGTTAATCACAGCTTGAAATAGATTAACTTATACTATAATACTTCTTTCTGTTTGTCTATGGTATTGTACCTCAAATATTGGTTACCTAAAGTATTACTGTTTTTTAATACTTAAAAATATAATAGTATCGGTTCATTATCTAATCTGTACATGTTCAATTGTTAAATTATAATTTAATACATGTCTTTATTATAACCTAATAAAAGTGTATTTCTTAATAAAATACAAAACACATTAAATTACTCACACTCAAGTCTTGTATTCAACAGGTATTAAAAAACACTAGAGTATGACAGGTATTGATGACTCATTTATCAATAAATACACACTAAATATACCAAAAGAACAAAGAAACTTCCTATTACTTTTCTTCAGATTGAATTTACTAATTTGTAAATGCTGTAAAACAGAAACAATAGAATGCTGACCTTGTTAATTGTCATTATATTATAGTTTTAAAATTCCTTGAATAATTCAACTCCCTATTCCCTAGTGTAATTAAAATGATAGGCCTAAAACTTAATAAATTTAACCCTAACAAAAACAGTCATGGACATGGCGAAATATAATGTTCCACCAATTACTGGAATGAATTATATCTTATAACCATTGAATAGGTCTACTCTTGATATCACATCTTAATATTTTTAACCACTACCTACTCGAGATTCTAAACATCCAATCAGAACATATCTAGCTCACAAAGGTACTTTCTTCTGGGTTGTTTGTGAACTACTCTACGTAAAGTAGTTTACACTCAGTAATCAATTCAAATAAAGACGCTACTAATTCGTCAAAAAAAAAAGCTGAAAAACTTTTATTATGAGTTTTGATATGCACAAACAAGGGTATTTAATAATCTATTTCCAAATAGAATACTATCAATTAAAATATATTTTTAAATTCTATTCAACTAAACACAGGTGGTTTTACTTGAAATTCTCGCATAATTTCATGATAGCACAAAAAGTACTGTGCGATCTTTGTCACACAATAGCCTTATCAATACTTACAACACAAACATAAGTTTCTCTGAAACTGACTAACCTGTATCTCCTATTATAATGTACTTAAACAAATACGCATACGCCATAGTTGATTGAAATCAATCAGCTGCACTATAAAACGGAGTTAAGTTTATATATCTTTGAAAAACGTCTTTATTATTGGCAAAAGTATTACTCAAACTCACTGTATTTGTAAATGTGTCGTAGTTAACTCAATTTGACACTACCTGGCAGCTGCTTTGTATTCTTACGCTTCTTCTTCTCCTTTTCTTCTTTGTACATTGTACTTCGACCACAAAGCTTCAGTTTCTGATTGTATAAAATATTTCTCTGCGTTATATACATTTTAAAGTAATTTAAGGTCCTACAATTACTTTGAAACTTTAACAGAATAATATGATGTGAGATCATCTGTATATTAAGCTACTGTTTTCCATTCCTTCAAATTATATATTTCGATCATAATGGCCATAATTATTATCGTTTAGACAAGTTTATTAGAGGTTTGTTATTTACTTTTATTTCGTGTGGCTGTTGGAATGATTTGTACATGTGTCAATATCTGATGGTTTATTTAAATAGTTAAGCAGGTAAATAACGTGTTAGATTAAACGCGTTGTTAAAGTTAAAGTGTGTAAGTTGTGGAGTTTTCCGTAAGAGTTGAAATTGAAGTAACAATTTTAACTTTAAAATAATTGTTTTCAAGAGGTAAAGAGACAGTATTGAATATTGAATCTAAATATCTAAGTGTGACTTAGGTTATTCCGTATTTTTTCTATTTGATTACGATTTTGCACCTTTAATTATATAGTTGTCGTAATCCCATGTTTTAAAATTTAGTTAAGATCACATATTAATAATTGACAACCTAACATCTCATGATTCGAGTTTCTATTTTGATAAGGCTTAACATTTTTTATCAGACTATAGATATATGACTGGTTACAACCTAATACGGTATTTGTTTATGTGCTTGATATTAAGTATAAATTAAAACTACAGTTTTTATGTGTGGGAGGGCTGTCTTAAGTAGGGTTAAATGTATGTACTAGTATTTGTTAGAACATTAGAGGCTAAGGTTAAATAGACCTTCAGTAAGCTGTCACAATGTGTATAGGTAGGTACACACACCTATGTCTCGGCAGTTTCTTTTGAGACATAAAAATGTAGCATCAGCTATTTTTGTAATGGTGCATTTTTATCGATATCCAATCTGAATGGTACATTATGTACTTCAAAGTACATGTAGAGATGTAAACAACCATTTTATTTATAATTAAGTAAGTCGATGACCACATAACTGACCGTTTAGAAATTGAATTTCCAGTTGCCCACACTTATAGATACAGTGCATTGGCTTAAAACTGTTTCACTTTGACATTGGAGAATTACAAAATATAACTGAAGTTATTTTAGCATTATTTTTTTGTACTGCTGTAGAGGTGCCTAATATTGTTATCTTTGTTATGTAATTTGACTTCTCATAATATTTTTATAACCTTTTTAATTTGCTGGCTCATAGGCTAAAGTGTTTTAATAGTAAAATCATTTGAACATTTGTGTAGGTACTGTGTAAATATATTTACTTTCAGCAGTAACATGATATTAATTTTCTTCAATCAGTTTGTTAACTTGTAACTTATATGTAGTAGTACTAGTTGTTAATATAAATTTAAATCTTTTTTTTAGTACATTGGGACTATGAATATGAATGCGGCAGATGATAAGGAAGCCTGTGGAAGTAAAAACAGCCCTGAATACTTGGACAATGGAAATAATTCATATACTTGCCCAATATACTGTAGTGTCTCTTCTGTAAATGGCAATAGCTCAGACATTAGTAGTAACAATAAACTGTGCGGTCCTCCTGGCACCATAAGTAGTAAAAACACTTTACATAATGATTGTGGAAAAGTATGTGTAGAAACTACGTCTGTTAATAGCAATAGTTCTCAAAATAACATTTTACAGAATAGTATAGTATATAACAGTGATCACCCAAAAGTTCGTCCGAATCTTGTAACGTGTAATATTCCTGGCAGCAGTGTTGGAACATGTGATATACAAAAAATGAATAACAATGTAATTAATGGGAAAGTAGAGGATGTAAATGGTATGGACTTTTATATGAGAAATAATGTTGATTATTATTCAAATGTTGAAAAGTGCCCTCCAAAAGTAAGAAATGAGAATGCTAGAGGTGCATGCCATGAAGACTGGGATAGTTCAAGTGAAAATGAAGGAGATGAAGAATGGTACATTTACACATATAAAGGAGACTCTAATCAAATGGCTGATTTACCTACATCGTTTTTTAAATTAGATGTAATTCCACCTACATGTAGAGAAAACAATGAAAGCAGGAGTTCTTCACCAGATATGGATTATTTAGAAATGGATTTTGACCCTGGACCTTCACAAGACAGGGATAGTTCTCCTTCTCCTGATTCTGAATCCTGTCCAGTTCAACAAAATAGAGATGTTGAAGACGAGCCAGTGACACCAGTTTGTGAACCTGAGCCAGTTGCAGGTCCCAGTGCTGTAGTATCAGATACTATAAAGGATTCAGAAAATCAACCCACACAAGAGGAACACTGTGATATGGATATAGAACCCGAGACTGTTGTTGCCCCCAAACTTAGTCCAAGTTCTGGACTTAGCACTTCAATCCCAGGTATGTATATTGTGAGTCAGAAATAGATAATGTTATGTATTTTTGTTTTACGCAGTAGAATCTTTATTTTTAATGAATAGTGATAACATGATGTAACATTGTTTTCATAAATAATCTGGCTTGGTCTGGTCACAAAACTGGCAAAACTGATTACAATTTGATCAGTAAATTAGTAGATATAAAAATAAAATTTCTGTGTGGCATATTAAATAACATAGAACAGTATTAACAGAAGTTCAGAATTGATGCAGCATTGGAAAAATTGTATTTCCTTCCAGTCTTAAATCCATTATATTGTGGAAGGACTAAGGTGAGTTCAGTTTATGGGCTTATGTTCGTGTGCAAGCACTAATGCACACAATTTAAAATCTTAGCAGATTTAAATATTTAAACTGTTTTTTATTAATGTTTTTAATTCTGGATAACTTTTTACTTTTTGATAACTTATTACATTCGTAATAATTTCATTATCATGCCAGTAACCATAAAAATTGACCTAGCAGATGTGGAAATATGGTTTTGAGTAGTGATTTTAAAATGTGTGTTGAGATTCTGTGCTATGGTTCTATTTTGACAAGTCAATGCAGAGGCATATTATATCTATAATAAAGATATATGCCAGTCAGCTAGACTCACATCATAGATTATAAGTGAGATTGATTATAAATACTAGTCAAGTTAAAAAGAATCTGAATCTTCTTATGAATGGGCCTAGCTTTACTGAGTCCTGACTTTAGCTTCTGATGAGAATTTAATCCTAAAGAAGAGATTTTTTTTTAATTAGAAATTATAAGTATAAATTTTTTTAAGAGGTCATTTGATAATATGTTGAGTATGCTTGTAAGTAACATGTAGTGACACACTACTTTATTTAAATTTGGTGATTTCAGGCAGGTTCTGTGGAAATGTTCCAAGAGACTCCTGGGGCCATCATAGTGGGAGTGGTAACTTATGTTCTCCAGCTGGTATAGAGCTTGATGCAGAATTATGGAACGAAAATATTGACTTACTTCATTTTACACCACAAGAGAATACTGCTTATTCGCAAAAGAGCAATTTCCATTCTGCATTATATCACTGCATTATGGGGAAGAGGCTTGTTTTAAATAAGGGTACAGGACATATGAATGATAATGATGAAGTGAATTTGGTAAGACTATTACAAAAAATTTACTTAGAAATTAAATTTTGATCAGTAAATTAGTAGATATAAAAATAAAATTTCTGTGTGGCGTATCAAATAACATAGAACAGTAATAACAGAAGTTCAGAATTGATACAGCATTGGAAAAATTGTATTTCCTTCCAGTCTTAAATCCATTATATTGTGGAAGGACTAAGGTGAGTTCATTATGGACTCATGCTCGTGTGCAAGCACTCATGCACACAATTAAAAATCTTAGCAGATTTAAATATTTAAACTTTTTAATTCTGGAATTTTATAACTTATACATTCGTAATAAATATCTTTGCAGATCAGCAAATTTTTGTCAATTTCCTGAGCGCCTCTTAATGTTTTATTATTTTCCTGTTAATGTTATTTTAGTCACATTTCTTTTTTTACCACCTTTTATTTGGGTATTGTTTATAGGAACTTGAATTCATAACATCTTTACTCTTGTTATTTTTACAGAGACACAGCTTGTTATTTTTACAGAGACACAGGAACATACCCAATGTTTGTTTTTTGGAAGGGGGGTCCAGATTATACGGAATGTCCCCCTCCCTCCAGAAAGGTGGGGATCCAGCGTTCTTTCCTTGAACAATATAGAACATTCGACCTCCTAAGTTTAGGGATTAAACAAGGTCACCAGGAACCTTAGAAATAATGTGTAAAATAAACAAATATTTACCATCAGATATTTATTTTTCAAACTTTAATAAACAAATACAAATATTCAGATTTGAATATGATAATAAGCTCAGTACCTGCAGTCTTAAGTAAGCTCATAAAATAATTACTAGCACACTAATTTGTCATTACACAAACTTCAAAATTGGGTAGATAACTGTGAAAGACATCAAAGCCTTTATTGCTTTAAAGCCTAGAATGATAAATCATATGATTAAAAAATGTACACTGGGACTAGAGCTTCCAGTTTTTCTATGGTAATTCAATTTTTCCCCAGATTATGTTTTTGTAAAGATATGAACTAGATACCATTAATGTTACGCCTCTGTTTTGTAGAGGTGAGAGCAGCTTTGATCCTTAGCATAAAGAAAATCCTAATTTTCATTAAATGATCATAGACATCCATTAAAGATGTTTGATGCTGTGTTTAAAAAATATGGCATTCCACATCACAATATTAGAGTTGATGAAAGTATTCAAATTTGCATGGCAAATAGATTTGTTTTTCTTAATTGTACACCTAGTTTGTCGTTTTGAAATAAAAAAAGAATTGAAACCTGTGAAAGTGATAACAGAATATGTGCCTCACATTCAGTTCTATATAGTAAACACTCCAGTTTCGTAGTGGTTTTGATAGTACATGGCAGGGGTCTCCAAACGTTTTCAGTTGAGGGCCGAATTGAAAAATTTTGGAAGTCAGGTGGGCCAACAACGTGTGTGTGTGTGTGTATGTAGTAAACTAATTTTTTTTAGTTTACAAAAATAAGTCAATAAAATAGGTATTTAAATAAAAATTAAGCAGACATATATTATCACATGCACACATTAGCAGCGGAATCCACCAATAATAAAAATGTGTCGGAGGCCGAATATTCGCTGGCCGCCCGCCATGGCCATGCCGTATAAACTTGGTCAGACGCGCGTGGTGGGGGACCGCGCAGTGTTTTATACAGCGCTTGAGGCCAACGAAGCATTGGCCTCTCGCACTCGTTACAGTACAGAGCGCGCCAGATTTTGTTGCTTCGCGTGCGTTTCAATCGCGTGTGTCCAGTGTTTGTGCTATTTTGGATTACCGCCTGACCTCTGTGACATGGATTTACAGCAGATGAGTAGTAGTTCTTTAACAAACAATGACATTTTAGTATCTGTTCTTAATGTCCCATTTTCAAGATGTAGTGATATTGAAAGGAACGAAATACTGAAACGTGGATGACCCACACCAAAGTTATCTATTTTAAAAAAGTATAAAGACCACAGTAGATCTTTTCAGTCGTCATGGTATGACCAACATAAATGGCTATGTGGTAACGGGGAAAAGTCAAAATTATTTTGTTGTCCTTGTTTATTGCTGAGCACAAAGAAGACTGTATGGTCTGCTGAAGGTTTTGATGACTTAAAAAATTTATCTAGAGCTTTGGTGAGGCATGCATCCTCTAAGGATCATTTACATGCACACCTATCATTAAATAACATTTCAAATCAAGTTTTCAAAATATCTGAACTGTTAAATGAACATAGCAGATTGGAAAAAATAAAATATAATGAGGAAGTTAAAAAAAACCAGGAGGTTTTTAAGATTTTAGTTGATGTCCCTAGTTTAATATGTAAACAGGAGCTTGCTTTCAGAGGGCACGACGAATCGGAAGATTCACTTAATCGTGGGAATTTTAAAGCTATTTTCAACCTTGTTATAAGCAGGAATCCAGAGTTAAAACAACACTGGGATAACATGGGATTTTTTAGAGGATTGTCTAAAACCATACAAAATGAACTAATTGAATGCTTTCAAGATGAGTTAAAAAAAGTTATTGAAAGTGACATCAATCTAGCTCCATTCTTTGCGTGCATGGTAGATAAAACTACAGACATTTCTGAGGAAACGCAGTTCTCCATAGTTGTAAGGTTAGTGGATTCTAACGGTGAAATTCAAGAGTACTTTTGGGGATTTTATGGCGTTAATGAAGACAATGGCAGATGGTTTGTGTAATGTTTTGTGTAAGGCTCTTGGAAAAACTCAATATAAAACACAAGTTAGTTGCTCAAACTTATGATGGATGTAGTGTTATGTCAGGTGAATTAAATGGTTTACAGGCTAAAGTTCGGGAAATCGCACCTCAAGCTATATTTACTCGTTGCTTTGCACCCCGCCTAAATCTTGTTTTACAGCAGATTTGCTCTAAAATAAAACCTGTTAAGGTGTTTTTTTCTACCCTTCAAGGAATACCTGCATTTTTCATCGTTCGTCGAAGTGAACAGCAGTTTTAGATAGAGTTTTGGGCAAACGTGTTCCAACAAATAGTGAGGTTCGTTGGAATTCTAATTCCAAAATTATCAGTGCAGTTCATACAAATAGACTGACATTGATTGAGGTTTTCAGAGAGTTATTAGAATCATCAGATGCTGTAACTGTTAGAGAGGCACAAGGATACTTAAATAATTTAGAAGATTTCACATTTGTTTTTCTGCTGTCAGTATTTCAAAAGATTTTTGAAAAAACCGATTTACTATTTATAACCCTTCAAAAAATTTCAAATGACACACAATTCTGTAATAATTCAGTTGTGGAATGTATTTCTTATATGAGAAAACTGAGGGATGATAAGAAATATGACGAGTTCATCCAGCTGACTGAGTCTGCTATTGGCTCCAGATCATCAGTTATGAAACGTCACCAGTTCGTAAATAAGGACGTCGCTTCCTCAAATTACTACAAACAAATTTATTTTGAAGTGTTAGACAACATTATAACACAGCTAGAGATACGATTTTCAAGATGTGAGGAATTAACATTTCTTAAGTTGGGTGAGGCAAAAAACTTTGCACAGTATGATAAAGAATTCCCAAGTGATGCTTTGACTTCCTTAATAAACACATATGGTGAGCATTTCAACAAAGAAAAATTAAGAACAGAACTAGAAACTATTTTTTCCTTTAAACACAAAGATAAATTTCACAGTTTAAGACTCAATAAATTGATAAAACAGATGACTAATGATGACACAAAAGAAATCCTTCCAGAAGCATTCAAATTATTCACCCTTATAGCAACAATACCTGCGTCTAGTTCTTCAGTAGAAAGAAGTTTTTCATGTCTTAAAAGAATTAAATCCTACTTAAGGAACACTATGACTCAAGACCGCCTCAGTGCTTTAGCTTTAGTTTCAGTTGAAAAGGAAACCCTGCAAAAATTGGAACGCAGACCTTCGTGGTACAATGATGTAATCGATTGTTTTGGAAAGAAGAAGGAGCGCCGAGTGAATTTATTGTATAAATAAGTTCAGACAATCAAACTATCGAGTGTGCGTCACTGTTTTGCAGCTGTTCACAAAAACTGTAAATACAAGTAAGTTTTAGTTTAAGACACTATTAGTTATTACCGACACAAGGCCTGTATTTTAAGTTATGTGGACGGACAAGGCGTAGAAGAGAAAGAAAGACAGCTTGAAGTGCGAAAATTTTCTATGCCCAGTACTCTTTTTACGCCATGTTTACAAACAGTTCGAGCGAGTGAAAGTTTATAACTATTATTTGCTTCATCGCGCTTTCTGTTGATATTTTCTTTGTGCAGGCATTTCTCGAATTTGCGTCGACATCGATGTGTACCTTGGGGTCTCGCGTAGTTTGTTGTCTCTCGCCTCTACGCCTGAAGGTCTCTACGCTTTGACTCTCACTGTAGATACTTTCCCCGAACAAAACATTCAGCTTCACATCATTATTTTGAAAGTTAAAAATTGGTTTGAAATTTTCAAACAAAAACTACTCGATTCTTTGTTTATTTAATTATACCTAAAATTAATACCATTTCATTTTTAACCAACTTTAACATCAGATCAACAATACAAAACCAATAACTCTGCTAGGAAAAGTAAGCTTCCAAGAAATTGGGCAGCGCGTGCGTATTTAAAGGTGAGAGGACAAGGGGGGAGGGGGAGGACGATTCCGTTCGTCGAACTGATAACATTCTTGGGACAGTCCCGGCCTCACCTCCCCCATGACTCACGAGCCGCCACTGGTACAAAATATTATAACATTTTACTGAACTTATTTCTTGTTTAGTTATTTATTAAATTGTTGTAATATTTGAAGTATTTTGACGATCTATTTAAAAACTGCACACAGTATCGGCCGGGTTTCCGCAGTCAGACAGTGACGTTTACACAACTGGCTACTAAGCAGAAGATAGCAGTAATAGCGATACAGTAGAAATAGAAAAAATAAGAAACTTTTTTATGGTGTGGTATCTCACCACACCTCTAGCAAACCTCCCAGAAGATACTAAAGGAAATCATCTTTATGAATCATGTAGCATTTCTCTATTGTTTGTGTACATTTTACACAAGAACACTGGCGAAAGATACTCCTGGACACTTTTCAGGTCCAACTGCGGATTCTCCTAATTATGGGAGAATCTATTCCTGGGCCATCTGAACATTCACAAAATTCACTACACCACCTTCCTAAAGAGCATCATGTATGGTATGCTTAGTTGCAGACAGGAAGAATACAGCAAATCACTGTAACGTGTCTAGGATGAAACTGTGGAGTCCACATTGGTTGTTTTCATCTTCTATAATGCTGTTTAAGGAACATCATAGCCTGAAAACAAATGTGATTCTGAAATCATGAGTGACAAAAGATTTTCATTTTCTGTTATGTACAGTACTACTGGCTACAGTTTTTGAAAACTATCAGCAGTATCTTGTTTTTTTTTTTTTTTTCTTAAAAAAAGTGAAGTGTTAATATTGTTATGATGTTTCACGCATTATCGTATTGTACAGAGAAAAAAAAATCAGACACCAATGAAGTCATTAATTACCAGTTTTATTTAGTCAAAAATAATAGTTCTATATCAGCAAGGTAATCTCATACAATAATTCAAGTTAAATTTGACCACAGGAAATAAGGATGTCAACTATTAGAATTATGCACTAATTGTAACACAATAATAACTTTCCATTAATCCGCAACAATCACTTGATTCGCACACTACAATAATGGCAGGTGTTCCAGAATAATTTTCCATCTTTTGATGGTATGCCGGCATAATTTGCATAGTTAAGAGTGCTTGAACAGTCTGGAAGCCTTGACAGTGCATAGTCTTGACAGAGACACTGCACCCTGCACCTACCAACTTTTCGAGAGTGTTACATAATTTTCATTGCACTGCCTCCACCTTAAGCCTGTTCGTCCCAGACTCACAAAAGGTCTGTGAAGTCCAGTACACCCCCTGTAATCCGGCCCCGCCAGTAGTTCAGCGTTTTCAGAGACGGGTGCTGGCGAACGTGGTGGGGGAAAATAAGTCAGTGACCATAGACGTCAGTTGCATCATTAGTCTCTTGCTGTGTACAGTCCCATTTATTTGCAGTTGTTTTTCTTGGTGTAATTATTTGCCGTGTTTACGTAATTTAAGATCGTGAGTTCAAAATGTCATTACAGTGCAAACGGATGACATTAACACTACTTCAGAAAAACGCGAGATTTTGAAAAGACTTAAAAAAAGCGATAAGTTAGTTAACCTCGCTAATGAATATGGTGTTGGCTGAGCTACGATACAAGACATAAGGAAAGAACAGCAAAAAAAACTCAAATTTTTTTCAAAAACAATGAAAATAAGAAATGTGTAAGAAAAAAATTATAAACAGGCGAGTTCCCTCAAGTTGAAGATAGCCTATACTCTAGGTTCCTTCAAGAGCGTAATAGACATACACCTATTTCGGGAGAAATTCTTAAGGAAAAGGAAAATTCTAAAGAAAAGTTGTGGGAAAAAATGATTTTCAGGCTAGTGAAAAAATTCAAAAAGTGTTTCAGAATTCAGATGTTGAGTACTACGGGCAAAAAACTGTCATGTGATGTTGACGCAATTGAACCGTATAATGAAAAATTTTAAATATCATTGGAGAACTGGGTCTAACTCCTGACAAAGTCTACAGTGCTGATGAGAATGGGCTATTTTGGCAGCTTTTGCCTAAAAAGACTTCCATTCACCGTGCTGAAGCTAGTGCTGTGGGACGAAAAGTGGCCAAGAACAGAATCACTTTTATGCCTTGTTCCAATGCGAGTGGTATGGATTAACTGGGATTGTTAGTGCTTGGTAAGGCGAAAACCGTAGGGCCTTCAAAAACATTAATCTTTCTGTTGACTACAAAAGCCAAAGCAGAGCATGGATGACTAAGTCAGTCTTTACAGAGTGGTTTCATGAATAATTGGTGAAAACCATTGGTGAAATGGTTTATCAAGAAGCAGAAAGTGCCACAAAAAGCCCTGCTTATTTTAGATAATTCTCCAAGTCACCCTGATGAAGATGATAAATCAAAAGATAGTTTTGTGCATGTAATGTTTTTACCCCCAAATGTTACTCCTCTTTTACAACCCATGGACGAAAACATTATTCAAATGGTCAAAATGCAGTACAAAAGAAGTCTAAAAGGTTTTATCTAAAGACGAGAATGTGAGTGTGATTCAGTCTTTAAACGAAACAGACCTAAAAGATGTGCTGTTTTTCTCTTGCAAATGCTTGGAAAAATCTGTCTGAAAAAAACAATTGTTTGTGGGGTAATTTATAGCCTGACATGACATTGGTAGAGCAATATAAAAAAAGAACAACAAAATGGACACTGGGCAAAACATGGAAACAAAGGAATCTTTCAGTGTGGATGATAATGACAACATAGATCCTGAACTGCATGAGTTGCGATATGCAATTGTTGAGAAACTAGTAGACAAAAAAAAACAGATGATCTGACAATGAATGGACAATATAAAAAAGTGGCTAGCGGGTGATGACGAAATAAAAATAATATATGACAAATAATGAAATAGTCAATGTGATGACCAGAGAAGAGGAGGAGGAAGAGGGAAAAGCAGCGACAGTAGGCCATGATATGGCAGTGGACGCCTTCATAACTTCTATTAAGTGGGCAGAAGAAAATGGCATGTCTGCTTGTGAAATTCTCGAATTGCAAGAACAAGCATTAAAAGTGTCATTTCAAGCCAAGAAACAGAAGAAAATTGACAGCTTTTTCATTCCAATGGAATAATAGCTGTACATTACTCTGCGAGTTTTATTTTTTCCGATGTTTGACTAAATTATAAACAAAACTAATTTGAATAATTTTAAGAAAAAATAGAAGATAATTTACTTACTATATTTTGAATCCGATGTTTTAATCAGGTGCAGGGTTTTTCATGTTTTACCATTATGTACAATGTACACTACTTTTTGTCATTTAAGTCTTTTTTTCTAATAACCATCCATTAATCTGTCATTTACACTGATCCAGTGGTCTGATATGTGCCGGATTAGTGAGAGCATACCGTAATACTTTGCCAGACAATCTAGATGGACAATCTTGAATTTCCACTGTCCTTTCTGTTGAATCCGATAAACAACATTGTCGAGTCTCTTTTTTCACATTGTAAGGTCCTTCCCGGCGGCTCAGTACACCAGTGGGCATGGCACCTGGCTACTAATCTAGAGGTCCCGGGTTCGATTCCCGGGCCCACCATAAAATCTAGGTGCGTTTTTTAGCTCCCAGGTTGACTCAGCCTGTTGAAAATGAGTACCTGGGATAACATCCTGGGGATAATAATGGGCGGCTGAAGCATAGTGCTGGCCACACTGCCTTCCTTGTATGCCATACGGCTCCCATAAGGCAGCCTACCCTGCCTGACTCCTAAGCTGCTTCGGTGGTATACATGGGAGCCATTATTATTATTAAGGTCTTGCCCAGTTAGTCTGAAGTTAAGGTGAGCGACCATAACTGCACTTTGGCTTGTACAACCAAACCTGATCTCCTTCAAAACCCACACTATTGCTGTGTGTTGTACCAAGTTTTCATTTTGTCACTGGCTATCTTCAGCCTCCTATTATCAAGCAGTCATTTCTCGCAGTTGCTTTTCTAATTCCAAGGAATAGTTCTGCAACTCGTGGAACTGAGTCTCAGGTGATCCGAACGTCAAGTCCCCAGGAAAGCAAATCTCCCCCCCAAACACCAACTTTGCCGGATTCATGCTGGTTATGTCATGTACTGATGACCAATATGTCATTAGGAATAGTAGTATACACTGGTCCCTGTCTGTTTGGTTCTCGTCACCAACCTTTGACAGATGCTGCTCAAGTATCCTATGGAACCTCTCAACCATTCCATCGGACTGTGGATGGAGAGGCATTGTCATAGTCTTTCGAATTCCGAGAAGAAGGCATAATTCTCTTTACGCTCCTGACTCTAAATTCCTTCCTTGATCCATATGGATTTTCATAGGGACTCCATAATTGCAACAGAAGTTGTGAACTAATGCCTTTGCCACAGTGATAACCTCCTGATTTGGAATTCCACCCATTTGTAGTAAAATACAGTATTCCCTCGCCAACCGCGGGGGTTAGGTTCCTACAAAACATCGCGGTTAGTGAATCCGCGGTTGGTGAAGTTAACTTTATATGGGAAAAGTAAGGTTAGGGGAATCTGAAACAAAGCCAGAAATATAAAATACTGTACAACTCTTAATTATACGAGGTGTGTTCATAAAAAGACCAAACGTTTTGAGTAAAACATCAACCCGCACAAACGACGCGCCAGGACTTTGCGCGCACTTAGCGATAGTTTTTGACAACAAACTGCCACTTATTGTGTTCCGCTATTAGCAGTAGTCTTTGAGGTATATCACATTGAGTGATACACACAAACACACAGGCTGGCCGGCGGATTAGTGACAAAGCGATTAAGAAAGACCGCGAGAACAACGTGTGCATATGAAATTTTGCAGCAAAACTAGGTTAAAACTTTTCTGAGACATTCTGGTTTTCAATTAAGCATACGCGGAAGCCTGCATGAGGCGAACGATTAGTTTAAGAATTTTTAAAGAGGGAAAAACAATGGTTGGTGCAGATCAAAGCGATATCGAAGATCATGGGAAGAGAGCTCATGATGTGGTAATTGCAAATCATTGTTTAAATGCGGATACTTTCTGACAGAATCCATTTAAGATCGTAAAATTAAATTTTGATAGAAAAATTTAAATGTATCGTATCACTGAAAAATTCTTACTGTGTTTGTTGACGATGATCAGAAAGAGACCCCGTTTTGAAATCGGTAACAACTGCGTACCAATGCAAATGGTAATGAAATCTTTGGAACACAATGGAAATAGCTCTGTAAAGATTTTACATTATTGTTCTTATAGTTGACTCATTGACAGCCATTAACCTGGCCACAGATGCAGCGCTCTCGTCGCGCCCTAACCTGTTCAAAACATCGAGCTTTTTCTCCAGCGAAAGTACATTCCTAGCCCTTTTGGCTAGCTTATCACCGCCAATTATGTTTTCCGAACGTTTGGAACACATTATGACGAAAGGATAGTTTATAAAAGAGTAAATTAACACTTAGATAATAAGAACAACGCACACTAAAAACTAAAGAACACGCAATACGTCATGGCAGAAGAGCAACGCGCGACTGACTGACTTCAATACGATTTGAAGGGATATGTGTGCACGAAGCGCTGCCTAGCGGATGCTGCTACAAACCGCGTATAAGCGAATTTCAGCCCCGCGGTTGGAAACTACTGCGCATTTATAAAACCGCGTATAAATGAATTCCGCGGTTGGAGAACCCGCGGTTGGCGAGGGATTACTGTAGTCACCTATAACGGTGATGTACCACTTTCCATCGTCAGTAACTGGAAAGGTCCAGCAATATCTATGACAGTTCTCTTGAATGGCAGTCAAAACATTATACTCTCTCATTTTCCCTCTGCTTCTGGTTTTTGAGCCCTTGCTTGCAGCACATATGTCACATGTCTGACACCATTCCTCTACCTCATGGCGAAGATGAAGCCAGTAGAATCGTTTCCATATTTTGACAATTGTGTTATTAACACAAAAGATGACCTCCAACCCCTCCATCATGCATCTCCTTCAAAACAACTCCACTTCAGGGAACTATCAACTGCAACTGGATCTTCGGGCAATGTCTTGTCCATTTGCACTTTCCCAAGATCTTTTCAGCAATCCATACTCCAAGGTTAGAGATTCCCATCGTGCCCTGTAGCTCTTTAGCGCTTCGGAACCATGGCAGACATCTTGCCAGTCTGAGTGGCGACCTTCCTCTTTTGCCATCAAGATGGGTCCAATGTCTTCATCAGTCATCTGTTCTTGTTGAAAATGTGTAGTCCAGCCATCTGCCAGGAAAGCTACAGTGATGGCTTGAACATGTTCACTTACGTTCTGTTCTTCCATTCTGCAGCAGTGTTGGCAATCTTCCAATATGGTCTTTGGGATAAGCCATGTGCATTACAATGCAGGTGCCCCTGGCGATGTCGTTCTCTGAAGTTGTAGTCTTGTAGACATTAGACCCACCTTGCCACCTGCCCTTCTGGAATTTTAAATCTCAAAAGCCATGCAAGCACGGCATGGGTGTGTAGTGAAAACTCTCCCATAGAGATATTTATGGAAGTGCTACAAAGAGTTTGGACTGTAGCCAGCAACTCTCTCCTTGTAGTGCAATAATTTCTCTCTGATTTAGAAAGCCTCTTGCTGTAATACACTATTACTCGTTCTTCACTGTTTTCCAGTTGAGACAAAACTGCTCATAGACCAGTATTGCTTGCATCTGTATCTACGATGTACTTCCCTTCGGAAGCTGGGAAAGCAAGAATTAGCTGTGTACATGATGCAATTTATTAAGTCCTAAATACTTTATCACACTCTTTTGACCACTGGAAGGTTCGTTTATTTTCTGTTAGCTCATATATTGGTTTAGCAATAGTAGGGAAGCCTTTTACAAAACGTTTGTAATATGAGCATAACCCCAAGGAAATTCCAAACTTCATGTTTACTCTTTGGAACTGGTCAGTCTCTTACGGAGTCAACTTTGTTGGGTGGGATCCATACTAAAACCCACTGCTGAGACCAGACAGCCCAGAGACTGTACTTCCTTCTGGAATAGAGAACACTTCTTCGGGTTCAGCTTCAGTTGGGCACTGTGGATTCTAGTTATAACTTCCTTAAAGTTTTCTAAATGGTCTTTAAAAGTCTTCCTAATAACTATAACATCGTCTAAATAAACAAGGCAAGTTTTCAATCTCGGACCTCGGAGGACCATATCCATCAAACTTTCAAATGTTGCTCCTGCATTACAGAGTCCAAACAGCATGACTTCAAAGTGGAAGAGGACACTTGGGGTCAAGAAAGCCGTATTTTCCTTGTCCTCTTTATGAAGACCCACTTGCCAATATCCAGAGTGGTACAATTGCTCTTTAGGTCCAATGTGGAAAAACTGCTGAGCTCCAAACAGTGTGTCAAATGTATCATCAACACAAGGTAGTGGATAGGAATCTTTCTTGGTTACACCATTCAGCTTCCTGTAGTCTACACAGAAACGTAACGCACTGTCCTTCGCTACTAGCAGTACCAAAGAAGGCTAAGCACTTGACAAAGGCTCGATTATTCCCTCTCAACATGTTATGGATTAACCAAGACATTTCCTCCTGCTTAGCTAATAGAGATCTTCGAGGAGGTTGGTGTTGTAGGGTGAGGTTGATTTCAGTGTTGTATCTCCTGTGTTGATGCGATGTTGTACAAGAGAGCTTCGTCCCAGTGACTGGCCCGAACTGCAAAAGCATTTTTAAATTCATATAAAAACTGTCTTAAATTTTTTTTTACATCACCACTTGAGAGATCATTGGAAGATCTGTTCAACAGTTCCTGAAGTTCCTTTGGTAATTTTGAAGTGTCCAATGCACTGAATCTTCGTTACATCATTCCAGGTACCCAGGTCACAGCAGACATTTTACCTAGATGCGTATTGCTTTGTTAAGTGACAGCATTTTCGGCATAGGTGTTCTGGCTATCAGGTGGCAGCTCCTGTAGTAGCTCTGCCACGGGTTTTTTTAAAGCAAGAACGAGTGAAACTGCCTGGTCTTTCTCCACCCAATTATTTGCGCAAGCAGCAGCTTCAACTGGATGACCAAAGATATGTCATCCAGTGAGTATTTCCATCAAATGTTGGGGCCTTGACATGACCTGCCCCAACCAAAGTGACTCTCTGTATTGTCTTATTTTCTGTGTCTTTTTCTGCCTTTACAATTGGCACTGTCTCTTCATCCAGTTTTTCAAAACATATGGCTGTATTTTCATTAACTGCTCGACTTCACTTTTAATTTGTTCTTTAATGTTTTCATTTGAGTCTTTTATAGTTGAGACTGAATCTTTCACAATTGCTACAGACTCCTGTACTTCAGATATTTTGTTTGACAAGGATTCTTCTGCGACAGGTTTTGTAAACATCACTTCTTCTATGTCAGATATTGTAGTAATTTGATTATTAAGCTCACATCGTAATAGACCCACTCTGCA